>VDFB02127848.1:0-14460 GCA_007258455.2 Sequoia sempervirens
CTAGTTATTAATACCTTGATGCATCATGTCTATGTGTTATATCAAACAATAAGGAATGAAATAAAATCCCAATCCCAAGATTTGAGCAAATCATCATCATGCATTCATTCTCATTATGCATCTCTCATCACCATCTCTAATAAAGTCTCGATGGATCATAGACTTGTTGGATCTTTGGACTCAATCATCAAAATCAATGGTCATTCATCTTGTTTCTTCTATCTTCTCTCTGTGCTAACTTGGTATCATGACAGTCAACAAAAACATAATCAATACATCCATCCTACATCCACAAACCATCAGCATACATACATCATCGCATAATCATAGCATATCATGAAACATACATCTTGCATCATCATTATCATTTAAGTTTCCATGAATAATATATATTTTTTATTCTAAGCATCTTAAATCATTGCATAACATATAATAAACATGCATTGCATCATCATATCATAAGTATAAACATCTGCATTATCCATCCATACACCCATAAGCATACATCATAATATCATAAAATTGCATAGAAAATACAAAAAAAGAAATATATACATAACATCTACATATCATTTCATCCATATCATAACATGTCATAAAAAGATACTTGTTGCCCAATTTTCACCTATGGGCTCAATCACGCAAGAAAAATTGTGTTTCAGATGTCCAAGAAGGCCAGATGGGACATTTACATCAGGGGTTAAATCATACATCTGATGCTAGGTCACAGGGAACTCAGTTGGAGAGCCTGCCTTAGTCAAGTTCGGCATGAAAATCCTCTAAGGAGAGAGTTGCCAAGACCTTCCAGATGTCTCGCTGACTAGAAGGGGCCTCGTTGAATGGAGGCATCATTGCCATGAGGTCTGGCCAACAGAGAGTGGTCTTGCCGAAAGGAAGAAATCTGTGCTCAGGGAAATAGAGTCATTTCAGGGAAATGTCTCGGCGACTTATGAGAGTCTTGGCGAAAGGGACGTCATCGGGTGAGGTTTCGCTACAACTAGGTGGCTTCAGTGTAACGTCTCGCTGATGAGGTGGAGTCTCACTGAAGCGTATGGAGGTCTCGGTGAAGCAGCTGTCGTCAGCTAGATGTCTCACCGATCTGGTGAAGTCTCACCGAAACAGGATGCGTTCGGCGTATGTGTGGGGGCTTCGCTAGGAGGTCTTACCAATGGTGTGAGGTCTCACCCAAATGAGGTGGCGTCAGCAAAGGAAGTGAGCTTTTTTGAAGGGTCTGGCCAAAGAAAAAGGTCTCGTCGACAATCATTCATAAGGCCGTCGAGGGGGAGGAAGATAAATTGCCTTCGGAAAAATGGTCTTGCCGAAGGATGAAGGTCTCCCCGACTCTAAAGGCTCTCGGCACAGGAGTTGGGTTCGCTAAGATGTCTCAATGATAAAGAAGAGTCTTCCCAACTAAAATGAGTCTTTGCCAAAGTAGGGTACCTTTGACACGAGGTCTCACCGATAGTAAGAGGTCCTACTGACAAAGGGTGCCTTCGGTGTAATATTTAGAGTTCAGGGAGAAGTCTCCCCAACCTAATGAGTCTCACTGAGCATTGAGCACAGGAGGATGGGCCCTCGCTAAAACAAGATGAATTTTCCAAGATGTCTCACCGACACATGGATGTCTCACCGATGGAGGAGCACAGCGTTATAAGGATATTTCCTTCGGCAAAAGGTCTTCCCGACTTGATAGTGTCTCACTAAAAGAAATGTTGAGCTCAGGTAGAGCGAAATGCGTTCGGGGTGACATCAAGGAGCTCTTACTGATATGGTTCATAATGTTAATCTTGGGGAGACTTCGAGATGAGGTTTTACACTCGCTAGGATGTCTTTCGGATAGGATGAGGGTCTCGGCGATATCTTGTGTAGCGGTATAACTCATGAAGACCGGTATGATATCCTGCTGACTAAAGGAACTCTTGCCGAATGCAGATGACTAGGCAATGAGATGGTGACATCGGTATGACTCCTAAGGGCTCGCCATGTTGTCTGGCCAAAAATGATGGTCTTGCCAATGCTATTCTGTGATATCAATATGAATTTTGTGGCTCGATATGAGCTCTTTCCGACCATCGTGTGTCTTTTTGAATGCTGCTGCAAGGTCTAATCGGATTGGGGAGACACGATTAGTGTCTCACCAACATGCGATCCAGTTTGAATGACCTTTGACAGCCCAAAGAATCTATGTGGCATCCGTTCGACCAATCAGAGGGAGCTACAGGCGGATCATTGGCAGCTTGACCGATGCCAAGAAGATCAATAGGGTGAAGGCGACGTGGACCGGCTCTGAGCTCTAAAGCATTCAAAGCAACTCGACAAGGGATTAAAAGGTGGACAAGAGGACCAAAAGTGAATGCAGTAGCTACAAACATTCTGGAGGCTATTCCTGGAGCGACTCCACACTGACATGGACATGAGGATGTAATTAGATACAACATTAACTCCATTAAAAGATCTAAAGGGCAGATCTTTCTGAACGTGATATTTTGTAAGCCCTAAGGGGCCGACACACTTTTGTATATATGGATTTTTTCCTCATTTTGTAGAGAGTTCTTACTTGGCACTTTTCCATTTTTTGTAACTCGTGGAGTTCTTTGTAGAAGAGAGGCTATGTTTTGTAACTCATGACAGGCATGTATATCAGTATTCGCCATTGAAATCAATGAGTATAAGCGATTTACCTTTTCGATCCTTCTATTAGAATTGTGTGCATTCATATAATTGATGAAACTGCTTGTGAAACTATGTGATTCCTTGTGGTTATGTCTTATTTCCACACCTTTCTGTAGAGAAATATGTATTTTTGCAGGTTGTGAGATGTGTTCAAAATGTAATACTCTCTATGTTGTGAAGTTACTTCTTCCTTCTAGGGGTGTAGCCATACAAACCTTTTCATGAAATGTTTATGCAGAAAACGTATGTGATTGAGTTGTGTACAACTAAGCTTTTGTCATTAACTAAAATTGTGTGTATAAACTATGTTATGTGTCTTAATAAATTTGGTACATCACCATAGAGATAATTTTTTCATTAGTTTTAATGTATTCTCCTTCTACCCTTTTACTTACAAGATCAGTAGTTAGGTGACACCAAAGGAAGTCAGCCTTCTCCGGAGGTTGACCTCTGTCTACAAGTGACCCACAGCTTAAGAGGTCTTCCCATGTTACACTGGGGTGTTCAACATCAGGTTGAACAAGGGTGCAACTTCAAGTGATAACAATACTAAAAAAGTAGTACATCCATCCATTGCATTACATTACATCACATCCATACATGATCATAAGCATGAAATAAGATGAGCATGTCATATCAAATCCATATTTGTATCATATAGATGTCAAAAAATGGTGAATGTCATGGCACAATATCTGAATCAGTGTATGTATATTGATCATAAATACAATATCCACGAGGCTATCAAAAAGGAGCCCATGAATGTATATATATATATATGAAAGAATTAAGAAACAAGTCAAAAAGTGTTTATACAATCGAGCTAGCTCTGATGGCTTCTCCCCTCTCCATCCTATCTCTTTGGTTGATCCTCAACCCTGAGTCATGCATCACTCCTTTGTGAGTAGTCAGGCTATCTGAGTGCATGCAGAACATCTCTATAATAGTGCATCTTGTAATAGGCTACCTCAGTCACAACCTCTTTGTATAACCCGACAAATATAGTCCTGCCTTGCATAGCCACTATCATCATCTCCAACCATTGGAATTGACCAATCTCCTAATCTCTCAAGATAGTCACGACCTGTACCTACTGCCTCGCATGATCTCTCTGTGCAGTAATAGCCAAAACCTATTTTCGTGCTTGATCCCTCTCAACATTAACTACCAAAATATATTGTTAGGCTTGATCCCACTCACCTATAAGGACCTACGCCTGCTGCTGTAGCTACTAAATTTGAAAATCTCGAGGATCTGGTGGTGGTGACTGCACTGGCTATTGTTGAATAAAAGACTATTGTGGAGGCTACTAACCCACTGGTAGTACCCCCAAAATATGCGCATCTTGGCCATCTTGGCCATCTTGTCCCCTTCTTTTGCCTCTACCTAATCCCCTCCCTCTAGGTCTCCCTCATGGAGGAGCACCCACTGGATCTTTCAACCTGCGAGGGGTGTAAACCATGCATCATATGTAGGTGTCATCTAAGCATCTGCTTGACCTTGATCGTAAGTCCATGGTTGTGCCACCAACTACTAAAAGCCCTCAAATACCTCTGGTCCTGGGATCATATGTCCCCATGTGGGAACCTCTCGAGTTGATCTGGAAAAGATGGCCTTGTATGCATCATCTGGCATATCTTGCTGCTCACCAAACTATCAGGCCACCCTATCTAGCATATACCTCTCTATAATCATGTGCTCCTGACCTTGCATATACCAGGTCTATATAGAAAAGAAGAGCTACTATACATCATGATACCATGTTAGCATTTGTATCCAATGCCACTATCTAAATACTATCATATCATTAATAACCCAGTGCCAATACAAAATCCCCAGTTGCCCAGTGTGCCATAAACTAATGGTGCCTCTATATCGCCAAACCACATGATCATCCAACTCTACATCGACCATCTAGATGATCGGTCAAAGCATAGGGATGTGCTCCCAAGCCCAAATGTGAGAAAGGTAACATGTGTGCCTATAGCTCTCCCATCACAGTAAACAAAGTCATGCATATCATGATACAATGAAGCCAACATCACTAGACCCCATGCAAATAGTGTCCTCTTGTAGAGCATCTGATGCCATGTACCAAGCCCCATCCTGGGATGAATCCTCTGCTCCATCGGCCTGGAGTGACCAAACCAGAAAGATGGTTGCAACTATCAATCAAAAAGTGGGAACTCGACCTATATACATCTCAAGGCCGATCTACAAAGTGACTAGAAAGATGTCCTCAATCTCTGTCACCTCATGGCAGACATCATATCTTGCATCAACATCATATATCACACACTCGCCATTTATCGGCAAACACACTATCTGCCATACATCCTCCAATGTCACTGTCACCTCACCTATAGGAAGGTGGAACAATGAAGTCTCACTACACCATCGCTTGCACCCAGAGTGGAATGACCTACACCCACGAAGTGCACGATGTCAAAATTCAAAACAATTTGACTCAGTTTAGAATTTTTAGCTCTAAAATGACAATAGTGTCACTATTTACGATAGCATCACTATATTTCAAATTCCAAATTGTGATGCCCAAAGGCATTCAAATTGCAAATCAAAAACCGCATCACCAGAAACATATGTGTCGCGATTTAAACTTTGGAAACCCTAACCCTAATTTTCAAATTGAGAAATAAGTTTCTATAAACATATGCGTCACAATTTAAAATTGGAAACCCTAATTCTAAATTGAGAACTATGTTGCAATACACATGCATTGCTAAAATTCATTTTAGCATCACCGATTCTAAAATGGGCGTTGCAATATAGCGATGTTTCCAAAGTTTAAAATGTAAAGTGCAATAACTGCATCAAAAAGTCAAATTTAAAATCAAGTTTTGAATTACATACCAATAGTCCTAAGCCTGGAAGTTGTTGGCACTCTCGAACTCAGTCGAAAATGTATCATGGGAGCTCTCGTCATGCCATTTTGTTAGAGGGTCAGAGCTCAAAAAAGCAAGAATCTCTAAGGTGTGAATGTACAAATGAATTGAAAGTGACCCTTCCTCACCTATTTATGCTAGAAAATTACGGTTGTTTTCCCTAATTTAACCTTGTAGTTAGGGTTTATCATCATTTAAATCAATTTTGTCAATAAAAATCTTATTTTGCATCATTTTTTGCATTTTTAGCATATTTCTTGCATCCCGAAGCCTTTCTGGACCCCTAGGGCAGCTTTTCATCTTTCTCAAGAAATCAACCCAAAATTCAAAATTTTTGCTCAATTTCTCAAGGGGGTAGGAAATAAGCTTAATCCTTCCATTGGGGCATCTAAAAAATTAGAATTTTTTTATTTTTTGATTTAAGTAGCAGTTTTTCATCTGAAGAGCATCATTCTTTGAACTAAAGTAGTAGGTACCTCACTTCACGGAGGGGAAAAGTGTAGATACTAAAAAATGTCATGAATGATATCATACACTCAAATCAGGTATACTAACATCATTTCATCCTAAAACCCACCCTCTTTTCACTTAATTGATTAAATGAGCCCAACTATTTAATTAATTGCATCATATTCATCTATTAACCTAGTTCATTTAATCAAGTTAATTCCTCCTTTCACGCTAACATTTCATCTCATTAAATTAAATAAATCAAACTATTTGATTTAATTCCTTAAGTCTTCTTATTTAATTAAATAACCTTAAGTTACTTAATTAAAAGTCATTTCACCTTTCCCCATTCATTAAATCATTTAATTTAATGAATATCACTTTATTCTTCAAATCCCCTAATTGCATGACTAAAACCTTGTTTAAATTAGCAATTGTCTAATTAATCTCTTTCCTCCCAATTACAAGGGAATATTCCCTCCCCTTTTGCACAGCTAAACTTTGTTTTAATTAGTAAAATATCCTTTTTTCCTCACCCATGAATATTCCAAAGAATATTCTTTCTCCTGCAATCATTTAAAAAAGGGAATATTCTCACTTTGCTTCATGTACAAGTTAACTTGAAACTTCTTGTGCAAGTTAACTTTTGACCTCTTGTATAGGTCAAAAGTGTGCTTCTTTGGAAGGAATGAGAACCCTTGTTAGAATTGGCTATGGATGCCACCCAAGATCTATGGACCAAATGGAAAGCACAAGAAAAGAGAGAAAGATTATGACAAGAATAAACTGTATTCAATGTCATTAATATGATATGACTGATTATGATTGATTACAAATGAGAGAGACCCCTTGGTTAAATAGCCAAGGTGAGAACATAGAAGGGCATAAGATTATGACAAGTGTCAGAATCTTATGACATGAGACAACTAGGAAGACTTATCACTCCACCAAAGATGGAGAGATAATCACATGATGTGTCCACAAAAGGTGGAAATGATGAGGTGATGACATGTCAAGTCCACCAAAAGTGGAGATTCTCCAACAACCTCCTATGTGGTCCCTAAGTAAACTTAACTAAGGTGTAATTATGACCTAGGACAAGGTACAAGATATTTAATTACACCAACACCCCCCCTTAAGTGCAACTTAGGGAGTAGTGCACAAATGCAAACAATGCAAGATGGGTCCCGGCTACTAGGCCATGTTAGGTACCCATGTACAAACAATGCAATCAATGCAATCTCTCACAAACGAGGAAAGGGAGAAAACCTCATGGGACAAAACTCCCCCTCAAAAGAGAGATGAAATACAAAATAGAAATTCTCTCAATGAAGAATGAGAAGGTAAAAACCCCATGTGAGGAAAAAGACCCCCCCATAAGAGAGAAGTAGAAGAGAAGCAAGGTAGCCCCCCCTCAATGTTGAGTCTCCTGCAAGAATGGTAGAAGCTCGACATTGAATGCTGAAGATGATCCAATCTCGCCGAACAACGTTCCTCCCTTAGGAAGAAACAAAACCAAGGATGTATGCAGGATATCATGAAGATGGATGATGGATGATGATGTCTCTAAAGCATGCTCAAGTGTCTCCATGTCAATGCAGAAAGCTGAACCACTCCAATCAGGCGTTCTAGGCCACACTGTTGAAGAGAAAATCCAACATCTAGTAGAGAAGAATGTAGAGCACAATCCAAAGACAAAGATATCCCCTCTGAAGACAAAGAAGCCTCCTCCAAATGCTGTCCAAAAGTATCCACACTCACGCCAAACTGAGAACAATGATCATGTAGAGAATGAACAAGAGGGCCAAGGTGTTCCCTCACAACAACTGAAGAAGGTGCATCTTCATCAAAGAGAAGATGAATGCTATCAATGGTGTCCTCCAAGTCTGTAAGATGTGACTCCACAAACAAGTCTGAAATACCTGTGAGGAAATCATCCAAAGTAGCCATATCTGGAAGACTATGTATGTCCTGTTGCACTGAATCACTAGGAGCCAAAACTGTTGAATCGCAAGTAGCATCAACTGCAACAGTAGGTGGAGGAGATGGAATGCAAGGCTCAAGGACTGGATCTGATGTGAGTATGCCCAAGTTCAAAAAGCCAAATGTCTCCTCAGAATCATATTTGTGATCAACAGTCGAATGAACAAAGTCATCATCAGAAGCAAACTGTGCAAAGGAATACAACCGAGATGAATGATCAACCACCCCAGTAGCAATAATCTCTCTAGTCTCCAAGTCACGAATGATAACAGAATCAGGAGTGAACTCCACAGTTCTCCCATCTCCACCATGTGTAATTTGATAAATGGAAAGTAGATTGTTAGGTCAAATGAGGAACACACAAGACATCCTGAAAAGTGTTCTCCCCAATGCTAATAGATCCCTTCACGTTACACTCATGTGTATTGTTTCCCATCAAGATAGGAGACATAGACAAGGCTGAAATGAAGAGAGATAGTTTGTGAAGATGCCATATGATGAGATGCTCCTGAATCTAGAAGCCATCTCCACGATCTACGGACTTGAATGAGCACAAAGAGCTTGTCCTTTATATCGATGTAGATGCTTGACCTTTGTCCTTTTAGACTGTTTGGTAGAAGGAGAAGAAGATGATTCAGACATTCTAGAAGGCAAATCAATGTGATTCTTTTTGAGAAGATTCTTCAACTCATCAATATCCTTCTTATAACAATAATGTTCTTCATGTCCATCCTTCTTGCAATATGCACAAAAAGGTCTCTCCTTCTTTGATGTTTCTCCTTTTGATGATGAGGATTCTGATTCTTTATGTGGCTTGTTCTTTTTCTTATTTTGCTTCTTATCAAGATTCCCTGATTCTTTCTATACCTTAGACTCATTTGCCACCAATGCTTGTGGTTTGGAAGACTTGATTAGACCCATGTTCATTAACTTAGCTTCCTCTTGGATTAGGAGATTTGCAAAGTCATCAAACTTAGGATCAACATATGATGCTCCCATAGAAAGTCGATGGGTATGAAAGCCAGAAACAAACACTGAATACTCAGGACCAAGCTTGGATAACACATTCAGAATCAACTGTAAATCCTCTTTTTCAATAGTGCATTCTTTCAATTGTGTTCTTAGTTGCTTGATTTTGGAGATGTAGTCTTGGATGTGGTCAAAACTTTTAGGATCAAGATTCATCAAATCATTCTCAATCTGATAGCCTCTAATCTTATCTGTTTTGCCATACAATTTCTCAAAAGTATCCCATACCTCTTTAGGTGTATTACATGATTCAATATGAAACTGCAAATCAAATGAGACTAATGAGCATATGCATCCAAGTGTTTTCTCACGATCAATCTCCCACATTGCCAATTCTTTAGCATCTGTAGGTTTTTGAATTGTGTCCTTTAGATGACCTATTAGACCTTTCATCATGAGATAGTTTGTTACTGATTTTCTCCATGTAGCATAATTATGTGGATTTAGGGGTTCAATTTGAGATCTCCCCATTGTAAGAACACAAACCAAGCAAAAGAATGCAAGCAATCACTGCAAGATTACCCCCCCAAATTACTCAATCAAAAAACCCCCCAAACAATATCTAATTTGGCACTTTATATTTAGTGCGTTTACAGTTGCTAGATGCCAAAAACAGAAAGCTAGACTTGATCTTAGTGCTTACAAATGCCAAAATAGGCCACGGTATCAAGTACAATTTTTGGTACAAAATGAAATCAATCTGATCTTCGCCCTGCCATTGAAGTACGGGAAAAATCGCATACACTTCAAAGCGCACTCGAAATATTTTACCGTAGGAGCAAGTTATGAGCTCCCGAAGTTCTCAAAATGAGGACGAAACAACAACACCTGTGAGAATCTGAAAATTATGGAAAAAAACAGGCACAAAAACCAAAAAATGATTGCACCAGTGCATAGAGCACGAAATTCTAGCCCAAATCAAAAAAAATTTCTCAAAAAAAGGAGTCAGAATGAGCAAGATATTAAGCTTCAAAGTTTGACTGCAAAACCAAAGAGCTCATCCGTGAGGGGTAAATTTTTTTTAAACCAACTGCTGACGTCGGGAATATGTGGGGAGTAAATTTGGCGGTTTTCATACCCATCACAGAAAAAGCGTGCCCCTTACCTTGCCGAAAAGCGGAATATTGTGCGTAGGACAAAATTTGTGGTTGGAGCAGCCCGGATGAATGTTACGCTTGTTTGAATACCGGCGGTGGAAGATTTCCGCCCGAAAAGGTTTGAGCGGCCGATTGAAGATGGAAGGGACCGGAGACGGTAGGTAGACCGTAATGACCCTCCATGGCGCCGGAATGTCATTACTGGGTACCTTTTGGCGGTAGGTACCTGGCGGCAGCAGTCGCTAGCGGTTACTCAGCGAGAAGCGCCATTTTTTTATTTTTGATTTTTTTAGAGCACAAACAATAATGTTGATCGGTTACAAAACAAATTTTTTCAAAAATTTCAAAATTTTTATGAAAATATTTATTTAAAACTCATCGTGGAAATTTATTATTAATGGCTGACCTTTGAGGCCGATACGGCCTATGAGCAAAAATATTTTGCCTCCTTGGGACAAGCGCTTGAATCCGAATGAATTATTGATTCGATCTTAGGGTTTTGTATGGATGCGATGGCGAGTCGGTTGACCCAAAATGTTCCAAAATTACAGCTACCTTCTGGATTTGGCAACCACACTTCAGCTTCAAACCCTCATAGATTTGGCCTTGTATGTCTGATTTGGACGAAACAAAAGGAAAAATCGACTATCTTGAACCTTCCGAACGCAATGGTGAGCTCAGATTTGCACCAGCAAGCTTAGATGTGAACCTGCAACAAAGAGCCACGAATGGAACCTCCTCAGATCTGGAATCTCTCTTCAAAATAAGCCTCTCCAATGGCTCCAAACACGCTTTGATACCATGTTAGAATTGGCTATGGATGCCACCCAAGATCTATGGACCAAATGGAAAGCACAAGAAAAGAGAGAAAGATTATGACAAGAATAAACTGTATTCAATGTCATTAATATGATATGACTGATTATGATTAATTACAAATGAGAGACCCCTTGGTTAAATAGCCAAGGTGAGAACATAAAAGGGCATAAGATTATGACAAGTGTCAGAATCTTATGACATGAGACAACTAGGAAAACTTATCACTCCACAAAAGGTGGAGAGATAATCACATGATGTGTCCACAAAAGGTGGAAGTGATGAGATAATGACATGTCAAGTCCACCAAAAAGTGGAAATTCTCCAACAACCTCCTATGTGGTCCCTAAGTAAGCTTAACTGGGTGTAGTATAACCTAGGACAAGGTACAAGACATTTTAATTACACCAGCTTGAAGCCGCTAGATTGAAATATCATCTTGCATTTCTCACTTGTTGATGAGAATCCATGATCCTCCCATTTCCTCCATCCTTGACCATTGATTAGCTTTTTCAATCTCAACCCTCCATTTCTCATTTACTTTCCTATAAATAGAACACTATTTGGAGACAAATGGATCTATATTTTTCAAAGAAAAGTTATGCTATTGAAATCACTCACACTTACACTCATATTTGCTCACATTTAGCATATTTTAGCTCATTTTTAGTTGCATAATAGCTTAGCTTCCATTAATGGCTTCCATGCATCCATTTAGATAAATAAATAATAAGGGTTTGAATCTTTTAGTTTAATTTCATTTGGATTAGCTTAGCAATTGCATATCTACATATTTTAGCATAAAATCATCATAGATTAACTCTTTTATCATGCTCAATTTAGCATAAATCATATTTTCATTCACATCTCATAACAGTTTCACCGATTCTCTTCAATAGAATCAATTGAAACAAGCTCATTGATCACGAGATTGGGAAAGGGTCATTGTTCCACATCAACATGACACCAATTCAAAAATGGGATAAGTTTTAAATGGGTTAGAGTAGACATTTAAATACTTTCACAATTTAGTTTCAATAAATGTTTAGTTTAACTTTCATTTGAATGATCTTGCTTAAGATTGAGTATTAGTGGCATGAATATGCTTTGATTCTTCGTGGATCAAGCGTAATCGGCCCATACTAATATCCTCAATTGACAGTATGTGTATGTATACATATATACACATATGCATATATTACATTTTCTTAAAATAATACAGGCATACTACATAATACATATGGGAGTGAGCCACAAAATAATACGGAAATAAGTTCTTATAGTAGGGTAATAGCTGAAAGTATTCATAAAAAAATTATATTCTTGAAGGAAACAGTAATCTTTAGTCTAGGATAATTCATAGACATTTTCCAAATGCAAAGTATTATACTCAATGATTTCATAATTTAGAAAATCGAAAAGGAAATATCCATCTAACCTATTGAGAATTACTTCACTCTAATTTCCTTTTCCTCTCCTTCTATTTCTTCTTTTGTAAAACCCTAGTCAATCCTAGAGATAATTCATACTACTCTTTCCCTCAATTTTTCCTTGTGAATTCCTTTCACACTCTCTTTCCTCCTTTTTCTCTTACCATGCCACCTTGATGCATGCCATAAATGCCTCATTCTCCACTCAACTACAATTATTTCCCACTCCTACTTCTATTTTTCTCCTTCCCTCCACGCTATGAAAGTAACTAATGGAGTGACAATGAGCTAAAAGGAATTTAATTAATTTTTAAGTACTTCATCATAAATATCCCAAATTTTAGACGTGTGCATTTAATTATTTTATTTTTTATTTTTTTAAAATTTTAAAAATTTCTCTAACAAATAAAACTTAATTTTAGTTTATATTTACATAGAAAAATAATATCTTACCTAGAGAATAGATTTATCTCTTTCTCACACTACTAGGTTAGTGACCAAGGAGTCTAGGATGAACATGAAAATTAAATTGAGGTGAATATGATCAAGCAACTATCATACTAACTCCAAAATTGAAATACAATCAAACACAAGAGAAATTTTTATAGTTAAAACCACTAATGCTAGAACAATTACCTTCATATGAACCAACACAGACGAACATTCTTACAACAAACTTACTAAATCATATTATCTAATAGACATTGCATTTAGTTTACTCTCTTGACACCATATATGATATGTGTCAAAATATTTTTTCTTGAAAGACATGATATGTGTGTTGGCCACCTTGATTTGCAACCCTATCCTTGATGATACTCTCCCTTCTCAACTAGGAGGGGGAACTAAACTATCTTTCATACACCTCATTATCCATAAAGTATTTAATTCATTAGTCACTTTTATATCAATTTTGCCATAACCAGATTAATAATCAAATTTTCAAAATTGATAATAAAGTAAAATCATATTAATTTCTCATGTCATTGAAAATAGTATCTTTATTTAATATGAACTTGAATATACACATTGGATTAATCAAAACATGAAAACTACATTCTATTCCAAGAATCCTTAAGAAGAACATAGTTTTAGTTACATAATCTAATTATCCAAAATAAGTAATGTGAATATAATGTGACTTAATTTAAAAAAATGAGGAGTGACAAAATTCCTCTTATAGTGTTGTAAGATGCTCAACATTGGATGCTAAAAAATATCCACACATTAAAAAAAATTCCCCCACTTGGGAAGAAATAATACCATAAATACATGCAAGATGACTTCCCATTTCATATAGGAATATGTAGGAAGTAAGATGAATGTATCAAAATGATGTACATGATCCAAAGTCTATATATGATTCCTATGATGATGTCTTCAAATATTGCTTAAATTCTCCATGTGAAAGTTGATATAGAATAGGATCCAAAGATGTATATGTGGGGATACTAACATTGATGTGGCTATCATCAAATATAAGATGAATGTATTCAATAGTTTCTTCTAAGTCTACAAGGTGATTCTATAAATAAGGAAGATATATTTGGTAGAAATGCATCCCAATGTGGTTGATCTTGAAAATTGATATCAATGTCTTGGTGCATAGAATCACTAGAAGCTATAGATGAGTCAATAGTGGATTTATATGTAATAACAGGTGATGGAGGAGATGAGATCTCAACTCAATTCATTCAAATACATTTTTCATCCCCAAACAATGTTGATATTTCAAAATATGTTTGAGTGAGATTAAATGATGTTTCTACATGCATTATAAATAAATGATTAGATGTTTCTACATGCACTAGAATTAAATGATCAAGTAAAGTAACAACATGATCAAGAAAAAATTTCTTTATTTCATCAACTTGTATTTGAATGTTTTTTCCTCCTACAATATTCACACTTTATTTTGCATTTATTAGGAGGATTATGAAGAATACTCAAATGAAAGGGATTTAGTGTGAAAGACTAAATCATTTGAATAAAAAAATAAAAAATTAGAAACACTAGATTGTCCCCTTGATTCAATAAATGAGTCCCCCAAGTAATTTATACTAATTTGGCACTTTACAT
>VDFB02127849.1:0-25765 GCA_007258455.2 Sequoia sempervirens
AAATAACATGGATAAGGTGTATGGGTCAATACATTGATTCACATTAAAACAAAACTATTGCATAGTGTTTATTATCTAACTTATTTAAGAGTTAAAGTAGCCATAAGCCAACTACTTGTACAACCCTATACACACTAGAGGGTTAGGGGCACGACATTTTATAAAAAATAGAGTGATCTAAGAGCCATGCTCAACAATAATCACATCTCACCTAAATAATTCAACTTGATGCTAAACACATGGAACCAATATACCAAGTATTCACAAATCCTTTATCTTATTGTTCATTTAGTGAAGGTGAGTTGGTGCACTCCCTCTCTTTGTTCATTCATTCAAGGGTTGGGTTTCCTCCCCTCACTTGGCCTCCCTTTTGTTGGTAGGCTATATTTTTACTAATGATTCAACACTTAACTTAGATCAAGTATCTCTAATCAAGTGGTTTCAATCAGTGGACTTACTCATTTGATTGAGTGAACATGTTCCTTCATGTGTTGGCAAATAAGGAGAGATGTTGTTACCTCAACTACCTTTGTAACCATAATTGTTGAACATGGAAAGAAGGGAACAAATCACTTGGTGCATCAATGATGATAACTCAAATATTTTCCTACACTCAATAACCATGAGTAAATAACATGGATAAGGAGAGTGGGTCAATAAATTGATTTACATTATAAAATAAGTGATCCATAAAGTTCATTATCTCATTATCTCTTCTTGTGTATATCTCCCTGTGATTAATGAAGAGATTTTTCTTTCACATGGTCGCCTTGATTTTTCTTTCCTTAGAAAAATATTAATATGACAAATTGAGCGCTTCAACTTGATTTGTCTTGACATAAGAGCATACTAAAATAGTTTAGAGTTCATGACTTATGAAGTAAGTGTCATAAAATCTACTTTACTAGATGATGATTTGCAAAAAGGGGATGGGCCAAGTGGTTTAGGGATGTGGAAGAGGGGAAAGGCATAAACATTAAAAATAAGGAAGTTGCAAGTGGGGAAAGATGAAGTTGAGGATATTAGAAAAATATGGCAAATGAAAGGAAAGCAGGGATGTGACAACAAAAGGAGAATGCAAAAGCTTAAGGGATGTGTTGCGGGCTAAACATTGTAAAAATAAATAAAATGAAATGGGAGATAATAAAAGACATATAGGTAGATAGGAAGAAATAGTAATTCTAAGTGAATACAACAATGGGTTAACATTTCTATTTATGCATTTTGATAATATGAGTTGGTTGTTGCCAAGTGGCCCTTAAAAAAATGCATCATACCCACCTTTACATATCAAAGTTCTATGCTTATGAAGGATAATGAATATTTGACACCACAAAAGTAAGAAGATGACCACTTGATACAATGTTGATTGATGATGAGTGTCTCTATTGAAATAATCAATGAAATGCTCCACCTCTTTAAAATAAATAAAAGATTGTCATAATATTATTATTGATACTATAAATTTGTATAATCAATAAAACAAAAATAACTCTTCCTAAAATCTATAAATATAAGTTTACACTAAATTTTTCTTACAATAACTACCTACATATAACTAATGAAGTATCCATTATACTTTAAATTGAAATACAATTACTTATCACAATTAAGACTACCGTTACTTTGCGGAAGTCTCCTAAAATTTTGAATTTTGCCTCGGCACACCCAAGCCTACACCCAAGGCACGGGTTGCCACAGGACCGAGCCTATCTAAAAAGCCACAACCTCCCATACTGACAATTGAATATGTTAGTCTAATTGTATGGTGACAATCTTATTACGATATGCAAATGTGTTAGGGTGCCATTTTCAAGATAAAAGTCCATTTTGTATATCACTAGGCTAGAGCAGTAGTTTGACACTCCTATTGTATATAAAAATACTAGTCTTAATATAGTGGCTACATGTGCTACAAGAATTTTTGTAGGGTCTTCAATATAGGTCTTTGCATTTAGATGCTATTAGGCCAGTGAAGAAGTTTAGGTCTAGTGTTGTACAATAGTTCAATGATGGGCTGCTCTACAATGATGATCTAACTCAATGGCCACTTATGGGGTTTGCTTTAGGTATTTTCAGGAAAAGAGTCCATATTTAGATGTTTCGTGAAAATACTAGTTTGATAATGATCTTGTTGTTGCATATAAATACTATGATGGAATAGGGTTAGAGGGAATATTGTTTAGAAGTCAACAAGAAGGAAAATATTTAAGTGTCAGAGCTAGTGGTAGTGCTTGTGCGAGTGCCTCTGACGCTATTTGTGTTTCTACACAAAATGCAACATCTAATATGGATGTCAATGACATTTTTTTGATGACCCATATGATTCAGATTGATCAATGATCAATAATGGCTGATTGTAAACACTTGACATTTTTATTTTTGAACTTTAATTTATTATTTTTATATCATGACATTTGAGTATCACTAATATTTTAATATTTGACTATGAAAGTGGTGGTGTATTTTTGCTATGTTATTTAACTATTAATATGGTGGTGTATTTTGAACTTAATTACCACTATAAATATGTATATATTTATGATTTTTATATGTTTTTGTATTACTGTACCCAAAACGTACCCAAACCCCCCAAAAAAATTTGACTAAATCTGCGTACCAAAATCTTGTACTCATACCTGAACCCAAAAAATGAACCAGTAACTTAGGTTAGCATATGCCCTTGTTGAATGTATTCCCATTTTGTTGGGAAATGATCAAGGTATGTTTACAGTTCCCTGGTTTGGAATGATTTCTCCTACAATTGGGTATAATCCCTAGGTCAATGAATTAGGATGTCCTCAAACAACTAGTACATATATTCCTACAGGAGAATTTCACCATGTTGGAACCTTGAACTCATGTTTTGAACTTGGCATGTCTTTGAGCCCTGAATCTTGTCAACTCAAAATCATACAAAAAATGTTTTAGTGGCAAAGGCTACATGATAATGTTTAACTAAATTAGCTTAAGAGTAATGCAATTGATTGATTACAGCTAATAGAAGTGCCCAATCTTTTAAAGTCGTTCACAAGAATGAAATTTAAATGCTAAGAAGATAGGTCTAACCCATACCTTGTATATTAAGTTTTCCAAATATAGAGCATCTACACAATCACAATATTTGATATGATTATACATTGCTTGCTCTATTGATTATTTTGGGTTTAAATCCTTGTTACTGACTCTGCCCCTAAACCTGCCAAAATCAGGTACAAAATGTTTGGGAAATGGTACCTATGGAATTGCACATGGTACCACTTTTGGGTCCCACAATTGTTTAGGTATATTTTGTTTCTTTTTACTCTCTAGTTTGACTTGCTAACTTGGAAACACTAAATTGAACCTCAATTTCTAAAAGATATGTTAGACCTACACTTTGAAGATTCACAATGAAGTCACTCTAGCACATGTCATTATATATTGTCATCACAAAAAACAAAAAATAATAAATTTCCATTTGTTGGTCATATTCATTCATTTTGTGTAACCATAAAAAGAAGATTTTAAGCAAAGACCAACCAAGGTTAGCGCATAACAAAATTACTTACAAATTAAGTGTTAATAGGAGACAACTCTAACCCCCAATTAGGCCATAAATTTATGCACCTATTTATAGGTAAGATCTATTTCACAAGGTTTGGGTTCAAGTTCGAGTTCGGCAACAACAAAATTTGGATGAAGTTTGGAAAGGAGAAAAAAAATATTTCGTGATTAAATTTGCCTCATATAGATTTAATCTTTTTAGAAATATAAGTAATATATCTACAAAATTATCAAAATAGTTTAACATTGCTAAATAGATTTGAAATCATTATAAAAATATGTCACATTTATAAACCATAACAAACTTATCAAATTAATGACATCAAGTTTCCAGAATCCATAATGTTTTGTTAAGTGATTTTTGGATTCCATTGTATGCAAATTTTTTGCATCAACATTTCGGATCACACTCCGTGATCCATCATTAGGATGTGAGTAGAGAGTATAAGGAGAAAAAAATCTCCTTATCAAATCCTGAAATCACTTAGCAAAAACTTATCAAAGTTAAACCATAAGAAACATGTGAAATCACGAGTGCTAAGATGCTTTTTTTGTCAAAAAGGGACAATCAAGAGTTAAAACTCTAGAACTTAAAAGAAGGCTCCAAGTCATCAAGAGCACTTGGTTGAGATGATGTAGCATCATCAAAAAAGTTAGGTTCATTTGCAACTAGTATTGCTATGTCTTGTGGAATTTGTTGTTGTGAAGATGTGGAGTCATTTGCTGATTTGTTTATAAACAATTTTAAATTGTTGTGAATTTAGACAATATCTCCCAACGTTCCAGAAAACAACTTGTTCCTATTTTTGGAATGGATGTGGTAAAAGCAACTCTAGCTCCTCTCACAAGTTGATGAACTTGCTCCCTAACTCAATATTTGAATAGAAAAGCATTGTAGTTCAAGAGTTTGTGCTCCATAGTTCATCCATCATCTATACCCATGTACATCAACTTGTGCCATGTCATACTTGGTTGCTAACATTCCAAACATCCCTTTTTCTCTCTTGCATTTCCAACATCGGTCTTTGATTAGAGTTGCAACTGTTAGTTCAAACTTGCTAGTGGCTTCTAAAAGCCCTACCATAATTTCACAATCACCTTGTCTATCAATTTAAAATAGCTTAGGCTCCATTTAGCAAGTTGTTGCATGTAAAGGTGTGTGCATCATTTTCCATCTAGAATCAATTGTTTCCCATCTCTCCATTTACTCTGCTTCCACATTATTTAGTGCTTTTTGAAATTGCTTCCTTACAATGGTCCATGCTTTCATAAAGCATGCCAAGACAAGGGGTGTCATCATAAACCATACAAAACACACATCAATAATTGGTCCACATAAATTCAAAACCTTATTTGCACTTTCCCAAAAATTGTTGTTTAAAATGATTTTCTTTGCGTTCTTCCTTTAGCACCTTTGGAAAGCGTTGACTTTTCTCACTCATTGGAACAAATAATAAGCCTCAAATTTTCTTTCGCTTCAACTACTCTTTTCAAAGTGATATAAAATAAAATAAATCTTGTGTCACAAGGCCTCAACAACTCCTTAGATGCACGCTGCTTGTGAAGACTCGATGTGAGACAATGATTTCTCATGAAGTTTGCAATTGCTCTCCCTTTATGAATTGTTTCATGTATCCATGGGAATTTAGCTAAGTCATGAAGCAACAAATCCAAACAATAGACTCCATTATGTTTGTGGGTATTTCTCTACTATTGATTTTTTAGCTCCCTCACAATTTGTTGCACTATCAGTTACCACTTGGACCACATTTTCCACCTCTACTTCAAGAAAGGCTTCCTCTAGTATTTTAAAAATATACTTTTAAGTTTTTTTATTGTTCATAGTGTCAATCACTTTCAAGAACTTCACTATCAGTTACCACTTGAACCACATTTTCCACCCCACTTCAAGAATGGCTTCATCTAATATCTTAAAAATATGCTTTTAAGTTTTCTTGTAGTTCATGGTGTCAATCACTTTTAAGAACACACCACCTTCAGGACAAACCACCAAAATGTTAATCAATGGCTTTGGCATATATTTGACCATCCATCACTCAATATAATGCAACTTGTTGCCTTCCAAGAGGCTTTGACCTCAACTAATTTCTCAGTCACTATCTTTTGACCTCTGCAAAAGAGTTGTTCAGAAAGCCTCTAAAGAGGGAGGTGTGTACCTTTTTCCAAACTTTGCAAATTTCTAAATTGCATTATGAAAATGTGGATTCCTAGCTACATTGAACGGAATAACACTTGAATAAAATAAATTAGCTAATGCATCATCCACATGTTTATTGGTTTCAAAAAATTGTTCAATGTTCCACTTTCTTTCAATACACCTATAGCGTTGATCATAATGGATGAGGAAGATGTAATAGATGTCGTGATCTAGATACATCCGCTTTGATTGTTTGTTTTTTGTCTTCTTTATATTTTATACAATCAAAGTGGATTTATCTTTCTCTAGAGCAACTTTAATTTGTGAAGTAATCTTCGAACATGCAGTAATACCTCCACGTGCACCCCTTGAAATGCCAAGTGACCCATTACCCCTATTAAACTTCCAGTAAAAGGGGAGCCATTAAATTACAATTTGCATGTTTTAAAAGATAGATAAAATTTAATATTTAAAAGTTAAAACATTAACTATTATTTATTTTAAAAAATATTTAAATAAAATATATTTAATATTCATTTTTAACTTTAAAAAAAACTCAATTTTAATAAGTTTAAAATTTTAGTTTAAATATGATAAATTCTAGTATATTTGTTAAATATAATATAAATACTTTAAATTGGTTAAATTTTATTTATAAATAGTTTAAAATCTAAATTGAATATTGTAAAATATGACAATTTAATTTAATAAATGTTAATATTAAAAAATAAAAGCTATAAAAATAAAATAAAACAATATTAAATTTAATTATAGTAAATTTTAAAATTTATAATAGCAATTTAATGTAAATAAAATAATATTGTAGCATTAGAAATTGTACTCCCTTTTAGGTGGAAGCACAATTTCATGCTTTGTTTGGAACCTACTTGAGTGACCCTTCCAACAATGCATTTAAACATCCCCTATTCATTCCCTAATTTCCTAAATTATGTATTTTGTGGCCTATTTAATCATTTATCGAGAAATCACATGTACAAAACCAAGGAAAACATTTAATGTTTTGCCCCTGACACTTTACACCTCGCAAGATAGGCTCGGGACAATGACGCCCAGGGCAACTTTGACCCCCTATTTTGCCTCCAATTTTTAATATGTCGAGGATAGTAATTTATTATTTGAATTTCAAATTTACATTGTCAGTTATTAGGATCTAATTTTTGGGAAATTAGATTAATAGCCTATAAATACCTAGTCATTTTACCATTTGAAAAGAGGACAAGAAAAATAAGAAAGAGATTATTGTGACAGTTGCATTTTGCCAAAATACATTTGAATTTGCAGGTTTTCAAGGATATTTTTAGATTTGATAATGTTTCATTCAATTATTGGGTTTTGATGCCAATAGAAGGACATGGTGGAATCTAGGTTTGGAAAGTCCTCTTGGTCATTTTCTACAACCTAATGACTTGTTTTCAAAGTGTCCTCATCTTCAAGTTTCTTGCTGCCCAAAGCGAGGTATCATTGTGTTTCAGATTTTCCTAAGGGTATTTGACTTCCTCTTAGGTGGATCTTGTCATTGTCATTTAGGAATCCTTCTCTAACACGCTTGAGTAAGGTTTTCATGCAATTTTAGCTCATTACAACCTTAGACGCACTTAAAGTTAGGAGCACACACATTTTATCAATTAGTTTATTGGCTATTTGTGGAGGTAGAAATACCAAAATAGGGGTTTGATTGAAGCAAACTCCTATATAGCCACCACCCCATCTCTTTTTCAAATTTGTGTAGGTTCAGATCTGAAAACGGAGGTCACAGTGCGAGAAAACAAAAGGTAGACAAAGAGCTATAGGACTGCCTTTTCTAATCTGGGAAAAGTCAACATAGACATAGGTGCCATGGGCGACTCTGTCCAGCAAATTCAGGCTCAAATTTGTATGATAGGTGCATGGAACTCTACTCTTTTCAAATCTATTGTTGAAATTTGGCTTTACAGTTTCTTTGTTACATAAAAGTTGTATTTTTAGAGGTCACAGTTTTGTCAAGTTAATAAAACAAAATCACTTTCAAAAAAACTTCAAGGCATTAAAGGATCATATCCAAGGTTGATTGACTCACCTTCAAGGTTGGAAGTAAATCTAATCCCCTTGTTAATTTGGATCCTAATGTTATTTGAAAAAGGATTTATGTTAGTGATCTATGTATTAGACCTAGGATCCATTTTTCATCAAAACAAATATTTGGCATTTGTAATATTATAAACATATATTATTAAATATTTAAAATACTTCATTACTTTGAAAGTTTGAAGTATGGTTGTTTGCTACTATTTTGACTAATCAACTCTCAAACAACTTCAAACAACCTCAAACACATGCCAAGAATTTTTAACAGTCACCTTTCTATACATTGGCGAATAGTTATGTGCTTAGACCGACGATGAACGATGTTTTATAAGAAAAATACCTCAAAAACCCTAAAAGTGTTTTTTGAAAATATATTTTAATAAAAAACATATCCAACTTTTTGTGTATGAATCCCAAGATGAATTTTAATGAATTTAATGTAAAAGTTTAATGTCCACCAAAATTTGAATTTCATGCTTGAAATTCGGTAAACCTTATCAAGCTGAGAGCAAAGCACCATTAGGGTGCATTCCTTGTGTGATTCCTTCCATTCCTTTGTGTTGGTCTTGCTACTACTATTTCTCCAAGTTCCACATGAGTAGTGACCTTGTCAGCAATTGTTGGGCATCTAGGTAGGCCGCAAAATTATTTTAGGAATTTTTTCTTTTTTCAAAGGTTTTTTTTCATCTATAAAATTTTATCAAGTATTTTAAATTTATTAATAATATATGTTTTTTTTTTATCTATAGGAAGTGGTGAACATGGGGTCCACTCCCATATAAAATGATAAAAAGAAAATTGCATCAGCCCTCTAATAGGGGTGTGACCAAATGGTCCTTGATCGGGGACAATTACATAAAATAGGCCAATTTGACCAGAACTAAATGGTTACTGTTGCCACTTATAGTAACAAAATCTATCCTAAGAAAAAGGCAAGAAAAGATGCTTGCAACCACAACTTGTAGCTCGTCAAGAGTGGGTGCTCAGATTATTTAACTTTCAAGAGATTTCCCTTTCTTGGAAAATCTTAGTGTCATATGATGGGAAGGTTTGTTTTTCTTCCTCTTGACTTCAGTCCCAACATGGGATGATTAGGGGGAGCCCATAGTGGTTTCTTCTACGTTTGTGATGCTACCCATATTATCCCTCAAACCAGTCATGGCATTGGAGGTCGAAGGCTCAAGAGAAAGCGCATAACACACTTTAGACTTGGATTTATCGAGCATCTGAGAAGTATTGGAAGCCCCCAAAGACTAGACAAAAGCATTTATATTGTTTGTACTATTCTCAATGATATTCTCATTATGCACGCCTGCCACTGGCATGGTGGGGACTAGTGAAGTCTGAAGAGGGTACTGCTTTGATTCAACCACCATTTTTGGGTGCTCAGAAGGTGCAACCACAGAGTAGTGATGTGGGAGGGCGTTGACCCACCAAGTACCTTGATGATTAGCTTTAAACTTGGACTTGGAGTAATTTTGTGCAGCATGACTAGTTTTGAAGCATCTTCAACATTTGAATGGAAAACCCTCATAATCCAAAGATTGAGACCAAATGCAATCAACAACCTTGAGGATGATATTAGCAAGGAGATCCTTGTTAGTATCCACTTCTACAAGAATGCGATCAAAGGTACTGTGGATGAAGCTGAGGTGTCAATGTCGACTACAAGAAAATTACCCAAAGAATCTCGAATGGCTTCAAAACAAGCGTCAAACTTGAACTGTAGTGGCAAGTTTGGGAGTCAAATCCAGATAGGTTTAATAGCAAATGTTTTAGTGAGAGGGCTAAACTCAAGGAAGAAGGGTTCGAGGAGGAGCAAGCTTTTCCCCCAATACTAATGCTCGAGGAGGATGGAATCTCGATCTTTCTTGCAATCAAAAACCACAATGAAGAAGCCTTGAGCACAAAGATAAACCTCTAGATTACCTTTCAACATTGTTTTCCAAGCATCAGTAATCCACTTGTGTAAATCAGGAAGGTTGGGCCAAAACCGATTAAATTGGTCAATCAAACTATTGGCAGCCAAAAATTGCTTGCAACCGATAACCTCTTTTTGTAGATCCTTAGAGAGCACCCAGACAGGCTGTGAAACAACCTGTTTGAGAGGAATAACATTGTTTTCCCTATCCATGGAGTGCTTCATAGATTTCATGGTAAATTGATACCTCCCTGGTCACGCATCCCAAGCCGAGGGTTTTGACCCCATATTTTGGACATCTGTAGTCACAGATCTAGAAGGGGGACTCTTCTCAACATCAAAGCTCCTAAACTTTCTAGGCAGATCTCCATTATTCTTAAGAGAGGAGTTACATTCCCGCTCAGACTGAGACTCAAAAACCCTAGCGTTTCCCTTTAAAGCCTGCACAAAATCCATTCGGTTGGGATGAATGAACATGCCCTTCTGTTGAGAGGTGCCAACTCTGTTCTTGCCACAGACATGGGAATCATTGCTTGCACCATTCACAGTTATAAAGAATCACACGCCCTGACAAGCCGGAAGAAACATTCGAGCTTGGAGGGCCACATGAGGTGTTGTTGCCAGTTGCACGAGCAAATTGATGCGCAAAGGAGAGGATTGGCTGAGCACAAGAAGGGAAATCTTGTTGCCAGCCGAGCCCTCAAACTCTTTGTCGCCAAATGCATAACACCTCACACTAGGTCCATCCTTCGCAAGAGGAGCAAAAGGGAGAAACACAACATTTTGAAGCATGTAAAAGGATTTCGGCATAGAGCTATTGTGAGAGAAATAATAAAAATTATTTTCTTAATGATATATGTTTATAAAATTACAACTGTCGAATATTATTTTATTAAAATAAAATTGTTATTAAAAAATTTAACATTTATGAGTCATTTTTTATTCATCTTTAAAATTCAATGCTTTATTTTTAATTTTGAATAATACATGTGTAGTGTGCAATGTGGAGGTGGCGGATATACTGAAGAATATGTAATGTTGATGGATGTGTTCCTCCTTTTTGGCTGACTTTTTGTTGTTGGTATGTCATGTTTGGGCCAATAGTTTCTTATTGTAGTTCTCTTTTGCTTCAGTTGCCTTTTCTGTAAAGGTTTTTGAGCCCCTTCAAAACCCATTATTTACCTCTAATCAAAAACATAACACATGCCAAATATTATTTTATTTAAATTAATTTGCTATTAAAAAAATTAACATTTACTATAATTAATTTTAGTATTGTTTTATTTTATTCTTTACTATTTAACATTTAATAAATTAAACTATTGTATTTTAAAATATTTAATTTAGATTTTAAACTATCTATATATAAAATTTAGCAAATATACTAATACTTAACATATTTAAATTAAATTTAACAGATATACCATATTTAATATAACATTTCTTTATTTTAAAATTAACACATTTAAATATTACAATTAAAATTATAAATTTATTAATATTGATTATACAACAAATTTATGGATTTGATTGTGTAATTTCTTTTGCATCAATGCTTCAAATCACACTCCCTCATCCATCATCAGGATTAAAGCAAAGAGCTAAAGCAGGATGGAGTTTTGTGTTTTTTTAATGACTGTAGGAATCGATTAGGTATTTGTCCCCCTATAAATTACAGTGTGCCTGGTAAAAAAATTTCACATGATCGGTGATGTTGGTGCGACATGCCCTCTGGTACCATGGGGACAGTGGGGAGACTATACCTCATGACCTCTTGCTTGCGACATGATGTTTTAGCCAATCGCGCTAGGCCCACCACTCCATTGAGTTTTGTTTTTTAAAGTTAAAAAACAAAAATTTAATATATTTTTAAAAATTAAATTTAGTTAATGTTTTAAATTTTAAGTATTAAATGTTATTTGTCTTTTGAAACATGCAAATTGTAATTTAACGGCTCCCAAAAAATCAATTGCTAAGGGATGGAAACTTGTGACCTGCAATGGTGTTGATATCAAATGTAACTTGTGTCGGAAACCTTTTATTGGAAGTTTAACAAGGGTAATGGATCACTTGCTTGGCATTTTAGGGGGTGAAGTTGGAGTTGCTACTACATGTTTGAAGGGGACTCCTCAAATTAGAGCTGCTCTAGAAAAACATCAATTCTCTTCGATTAGGAAAGATGAAGAAAACACAAAAAAAATAGAGAATTCAAGAGCATGTATTTAGATTCACAACATCTATTATGTCTTCCTCTTCCATTGTGCCCAAGGCCACAGGTGTATTGAAAGACAATGAAACATTGAAAAGTTTTTGGAAACTATCAGAGAAACAACATATGGATGATGCATTAGTTGTTTTGTTTTATTCAAGTGCTATTCCATTCAATGTAGCTAGGAATCCACATTTTTGTAATGCAATTTAGAAAGTTGCAGAGTTTGGCAAAGGGTACACACCTCCCTCTTCGGAGGCTTTAAAAAAAAACTCTTTTGTAGAAGTCAAAAGATAGAGTGACTGAAAAATTAGCTAAGGTCAAAGACTCTTGGAACACAATAGGTTGCATTATATTGTGTGATAGATGGTAAGATAAATTTCAGAGGCCATTGATTAATGTTTTGGTGGCTTGTCCTGAAGATGTGTTTTTGGAGGTGATTGACCCTATGAACCATAAAAAACTTCATAGCATATTTTAAAAATATTAGAAGAAGCCATTCTTGAAGTAGTGGTGGAAAATGAGGTTCAAGTGGCAATTGTTAGTGCAACAAAATGTGTGGGAGTTGGAAAATTGATAGCATGGAAGTACCCACAACTATATTGATGCCCATGTGTAGCCCATTGTTTGGATTTGTTGCTTCATGACCTGGCTAAATTCCCATGGATACATGAAGCAATTCATAAAGGCAAAGCAATTGAAAATTTCATAAGTAATCATCGTTTCACATGAGATCTTCATAGGCAACATGCATCAAGGGAGTTGTTGAGGCCTTGTGACACAATATTTGCTTCATTTATATAACTTTGAAAATAGTGGTTGAAGAGAAAACAGTTTTGAGGTTTGTTATTTGTCCCAATGAATGGGATAATTTAGCACTTTCTAGAGGTACTAAGGGAAATAACATAGAGCAAATCATTTTAGAAAACATTTTTTGGGAAAGTGTAGCAAAGGTTTTGAATGTATGTGGACCAATTTTTGATGTTTTTTATATGGCTGATGGTGAAACCCCTTATGTTGGCATGATTTATGAAAGTATGGACTGTTGTAAGGAAGCTATTCAAAAAGCACTAAATAATGTGGAAGTTGAGTACATCGCAATATTGGATACAATTGATTCCAGATGAAAAATGATGCACACACCTTTACATGCAATAACTTGCTATATGGAGTTTAAGTTATTTCAAATTGATAGATAAGGTGATTGCGAAATTATGGCGAGGCTTTTAGAAGCCACTGACAAGTTTTAACACAATTTAATAGTTGCAACTTTAATCAAAGACCAATGTTGGAAATAGAAGAGAGCAAAAAATGGTGTTTAGAATGTTAGCAACCAAATATGACATGGCACAAGTTGATGTACTTGGCTATAAATGGTGGATGGTCTATGGAGCACAAACTCCTGAACTATGATGCTTTGCTATTTGAATATCAAGATAAGGAGCAAGTTCATTAGCTTGTGAGAGGAATTGGAGTTACTTTGACCACATCCATTCCAAAAAAGAGGAACAATTTGTTGTTTGGAAAGTTGGGAGATCTTGTCTACATTCACAACAATTTAAAATTATTCATGAAAAAATAAGAAAATGACCCCACATCTTTTCACAACAAATTCCAAAAGACATAGCAGTGCTAGTTGCAGATGAGCCTGACTTTTTTAATGATAAATTGAGTAGTGATATTGATGATGATACTACATCATCTTAGCCAAGTGATCTTGATGACTTGGAACTTTTTTGAAGTTCTATTTTCTTGACTTTTGATTGTCCCTTTTTGACAAAAAGTCATCTTTGCAGTCATGATTTCACGTGTTTCGTATGGTTTAACTTTGATGAGTTTGTTATGGTTTATAAATGTGTCATTTTTTATAACAAATTCAAATCTTTTTAGCCACATCATCAAATATGATGCCACATCAGCATGTATTTCCAAAAATGCCCAAAAATAAAGTGAGACCGATAGTGGTGCACTAAGTCATGTTTTATTGGTGCATCAATGTGGCATCACATGATTTGTCACTTTGCATACTTTATGGATAAAAAGTGTTTTGCAATTGGATATTAAAGTGCTCCACTATGAGGCCCACTAAGGACTACTTCTATCCCCACTATTGAACCCTACTCCATTATGGGCCCCTCTCCCTTACAGTTGGCCAAAATCACATCTAAAAGATTTTCATAGGCTGTGAATACCTTAGTTAAGTCATCCTCCACAATAACATACACACATATATATATTTTCTCATAAATGTAAGATGTAATTAATTTAATAATTGAGTTTCAAATGGACTTTTGTGTTAGTTCAAGGGGTGGAGTTTGGGGAGCATTACCATAAAATCTTGGTTCAAACCGTATGAAATTGAACATAATTTCCTTTCTTCAACAACATTTGAAATATTCATATAAAAAATATTATTAAATATGTGTAAGTCTAAGATAATGGAATAAATGATTGGTGATAATAAATTTCCACAATCCATGTAGATTATTGCAACAGTTTATGGATTAGATTGTGTCAAATTTTTTTGCATCAATGTTTCAGATCACACTATGATTCATCATCAAGAATAATTGATTTTTTTAATGAATGTTTTTTTCAATATGCAATATTTGAACATAATAAATATTAAGTGAAGTATTCAAATTTATTAAAGAATTGTTAGAAAACTACTTTTCATAAAAAATAATTAGGTAGTCAATCTAGTGATTTTATGTGAGTAAGAAATAGAGAGGCTATCCAATAAGGAAGGAAAGTCATTTCAAATGAAAAAACTTGCCAAGGAAAAACTTGGCTCATCATCTTTGTAATTCTTAGATAAATTTAATCTCACACTTCTAGACTCACTTGAGGTATAAAATATCAATCTCACATGCATATTACAATCCCCCAACAACCTTAAACTCGAGACCTAGTAAATTTATCACACTTGAGGGAATTTAAGAAATCGAAGGAACTAGGGAACCATGAACAAGTTCCAAGGTCCCTAAAAAGTTTAGATAATATGAAATGGCCTAAAATCATCTAAGGAAAGGTCAAATTACATGGAATTGATCAAAAAGGTACCCCATAAAAGATCTTACTAAATCTTTTTAGATGAAAACACTTTGAATGAACACCTTTAGGCAACATCAAACACATGGGAAATAACATGAGATTTCCCATAATGTTTATTAACAGAGGGTTAATAAGGTCAAATGCACAAAATGAGAGCAAAACAATGAGAAATGAGACACATTAAAATGGGTGTGAACATGGGGTTTAGTCAGGGACATGGGTCACATGTAGGCACAATGAGAATATAAAACTATGAGGAGACCAAAATAGGGCAACCATTGAATAGAAAAAATTCACCTTGATCAAACAGAGATTGTGACTACACAAATCCATAAATACAACACAATATTTACAAGAAAAGGCACAAATATGGTCACAAAACCTCACCCTTAAGAGAATAAATGATTGAGAGGTTGACCATGAACAGACAACTCCATGAGTTCTCCATAAAGATTCTTGGGGTAAATTGTTCTTTGACTACTTCCTTCAACAATTTGATAAGGCCCAACCCATAAGGAATCAAATTTTTCATGTTTTCCTTTATCCTCTGACTTGGAGTTCTACATGAAGATGAAGCTCCCTCACCTAGGACTCCCTCTAGATAGCCTTTTTATCAAAAATCTATACTTCATTTTTTTTCTCAGTGGTTTCCTCTCACGGGCAGCCCTCCTAGCTTCTTCTATCTAGGTTAGATCATGCACTCTTTGGGACATGGTATCCTCTTCTTCACCTTTACGTTGCTACAATAGTATTTATATTGGTAATTCAAGGTTGGATTCCATGTTGTATACCAACTTAGATAGACTCCTGCTATTAGCCTTCTTGTTGGTTATTCTATTTGCCCAAATGACAAATTTTAGTGTACCATCCCACCTTTTCCTATTTGCATCCATATTATATTTTATGTTCATGATACATTTTTTTGCTAGACTCATCTTTTCCATCTCCTTGTGGATGATAAGGGGATGGATGTGTCAGAACTATCCCATTATGAGAACACACATCAAGGATGTCATAGGATCTGAAACACAATGCATTAGCAACAATTATCCATAATGACACAACAAACATTGTGATGATGTCATTCAATAAGAATCCAATCACTACCTTAGATGTAGCATTTCTCATGGGGATTACCTCCACCCATTTGGAAAAGTAATCAATTGTGATACACACACACACCCAACTATTGAAATGGACCCTCAATTGAATCGGTTGTGAGGGGAGTGTACCTATAAAATTCATCTTGCTAGAGAATCTTTAGCAATCATCACATTGTTTGACAAATTTGGTCACGTCCTTGAACAACATGGGACACCAATTTTCTACTCTCATAATCTAATGAATGAATCCTTGGTGGTAGTTGTTAATGACCTTTTCTTATTGCTCCTCATCTAAACATTTAAGGAGTACATCATCAAGTATTTGTCACATTAATTGGCCTTGGAGTAATACATACATCTAAGCTACAGGTTCAATGCCCTCTTTTATTGATCATCTAGCTCTATAAGACAACTCAAATTTTTTAAATAAAACACGTCCTTATAACAAGGATAATCCCTCAAATGATAAGGAGGAAGAGATGGGTCAAAGCTCACATAATGCACTTTAGCTACATCCAAGTTTCTATCAATAATTAACATGGCAAGACCTTGAATATTAGATAATATTTTGAGTTATATTATAGCAAGATAAGAAGAAAACAAAAGACTATATAGGGGAGAGATTTAGTAGTGGACTTCAATTTTTCACTCTTTAAGTTTCTAAATAATAAGTCATTTTTAATGAAAATCTCATCACACTTTGTAGCCGAGTTAAGTTGCTTGGAGTTTTGGGTATCAATAATGTGGTCATATAAGCTAGATCTTTATTGAGTTGTTTGAAAACACCTAAAAACAAGGTAGATTGAAATGAGTGTATCAAGACATGTATTATCAATCACCATATGATTAGTTGTATTAGTCATCACACTTTTTGTAGGTGACTTAAGGGATTAAAATTATTGCTTGGGGAAATATCATGGAAATGTATCCCAGGTGGAACACATGTTGTTCGTAGTCCAATTGTTGTACTGTGGCGTGACAACTGACCGTCGCATCTTCCTTAGCCATTCCATGAATGATTTATGCATGTTTTACGTTTTTTTTTTGGTTTTTAGTTCTTGAATAGAACAGACAATGCTTTGAGACGTACTTAAAGAATGCAACTTTATTAGTCCTGCCTATAAATGAATACTAATGCTTTCATCTGGACAAATTGCTATTAGTTGGGCTTTTTGAATCATGCTAACAATAAAAAAATGGACAATTTGAATGTTTCAATATTTTTGAATATTTTGCTTTTCTCATAAAGTAGAGGCCTATTTTCATTGTCTCTAATGTCTCTCTTTATGTTGTTTTTGAACACCTACAAGCAGAGGGGCCCAGAGTGCTAAAGAAACAGCTGACCAAGTCATCTTATCCCTCAGCAGTGTTTGTTGGTAATCCTGCCAATCTCTGCCACTATCATGCGTAATACTTTTATTGTGCATATGTGGATTTAGCAAGAGATGGACCTTTGCCTCTTACAACAATCACGGAACCAAGAAAGTAGAGCATCACTAAGAGTTTGTCATTTGGGTTGCTTTTTTATTAGGTGGGTAATCAAAAAGAATGTAATCTGCTCATATTCCCCAAGAACTTAGGAGCTACTATGATGTTTAAAAATTGGCCCTCTTCTGAGGAGTTCAAGATAATCGGTAAAAGCATAATGGTGAAACCCTTGACATAGTTGGAAGGAAAAAGAGGAGATGAAACAATAGAAATCCTTACATTGATATGCCACAGAGGCCGGGGGTTCTTGACGGCCCGTACTTGGTCTACAAATTTTAACAAAACAAACAACTTTGAAACCTTACATTATTGAAAGATCTCAGTAGAGCTGAGGCATCTTTATGCTATGGAACTTTGCCAACATCATGCCTGCTCGTACCAAAATAGGGGCTTTGGATTAGGTATCGAGCAATTTAGGTTGTAAGGCTTTTCTTTACTTTTATAATTTTATTTGAGTGTCGTATAGGTTACGTGTGTTGTTTTCTTTATGCTTTTGTTTTACTAAAGAAGCAATAACCATATTTAATATAAATAAAGTAGTTGATTGAGGAGACCTGATTAAAATTCATGTTTACAGTTAGGTCTACTTGGAAAGGTTGCTCCCTACAAGTTATGTGGTAGTAATGTTTTGAAAGGTTGAGCTGGGGTATTCACCAATCATTGCTTGCCATACACTAGCCTTCATCTCCTCGGAAAACTCCCATAGAATTAAGACTAAGGAAAGAAAACAACCCATACGACACTCAAATAAAGGTAAATAAAAACCTTACAATCTAAACACTTTATGCAACACATGAAAAAATTGAATATTATAAGCACAAGACGGTATAACAACAATTAAATCCAGCATATAGATCCAATTGCTAATCATAATCTCCCAAAATCAAACCCTGCACAACTATTCACCCCGTGCCCCTATATATGTCCAAATGCTAGTCATAATCTCCCTCAATAGGCCTATTTCACTTTTATTTTGAGGCTACACGTTAACATTTATCCACCTACAGACAAATTTCATGTCATAGCTTGTGCATAAAGTTATTTAAAATGGGTGTCTACTTGGTATGCACTTCACATGTCATTATTATTTTGTAGTTGTTAGCATGTGAAATGTCAGACATTATAGAGAGTGCTTAACTTTTTTTTCTAATATCTTATTATTCATGCCCATTATTCACACGACATTAACCTCATTGTATGCACAAACCCCAAGTAACTCTAGTCTCAATAGGGAGTCCAGTTGCATTACAGCTGTCGACATTTCCTCGCGGGACCCACCTTCCACTGTTTCGGTATGGGTGAAGGTAAAACTGAAGGTAGAGTCAGAGCTTGTTTCTAAAAGAGGAGACTAACTTGGCAGATGATGTTATGGAGGATGACTACAAAGGCATGTAGGCTCGCGTTTGCACCTGAGAGAGGAAACTTGACAGGCTAACCTACTTCAAGATTAAAGTTATCCACCATTCGACAGTCACTCTCTTTATTGTGTTGAAGAAGGAAGTAAAGAAAAATGTGAAGGAGGATGATCCTATTACTAGCTTGGCCAGCCAATGGCGATGTGCATGAGGAATGGGAGAAATTAGATAAGTGATGGGATGGTTCTTGATTGCTCTATGGGGTTTTTTGCTTTATTGTTTTTGTGTTGTAACTATGTACTATTTTTTGTTGTTATTGGATTTGCTTATGTTACCAAAAACTGTTTAACTCTGGTTGGTAGGGTTTTCTTTTGTGTTTAAAGAACCGCACCCTATAAATGCAGCTCATAATATTAAAACAAAATAAACAAAAAGAAATCAAAACCCTCAAATAAATGTAAATTTCATTTCACAGTTCAAAATATCTCAACATTAAAAATCAAAATGGAATCTAGATATTACAATAATATTACATTTGAAAATAGCATAGATAAAACCACAAAACCAATACCTTCAATTAAGAGATAACAAAAAATGATTCGATCGCTTAAAAATTCCCAAAAACTTCCCTCTAGATTATTGTGTCAGGTAGAGTTTGAAAAATATATATTAAGTAACCTACCTACCAAGGCACGCAATTTTTTAAATGAGATGAACAAAAACCAATCTCCCTATAGCTAATGCTTCAATCTATTCATAGTGAACGAAAAGGGTGTCCTAAAAATATCAGGGTTTTAGGGCTACTAAATCTTGACCTCGAGATAGGCCTATTTCACGTTTATTCATCATTTTGGGGTGACACATTACCTAACATTTCCTTGCCTAAAAAGGTCTAAATTCATCTCATGGCGTGTGCCTTACTTGGTATGGTTATTTACTCAGAATACACTTGCACACCTTCTTATCATGCCCATGTGATTTTGGAGTTGTGAGAATCTAAAATGTCAAACATTACAGAGGGTGCTTAGCTTTATTTTCTAATATCTTATTATTCCCAAAAACTTACCTTGAGATTTTGCACAAATTGAGTGGTGTTGTGAACGATGCTGGTGAGACAAAATGGGTCGAGTTTGCAAAAAAAACAAAAAAAAAAATGGTTAGAGGTTAATCCGAATAGAGTGAAAGAAAAGAAGTCCTAAAAGTATCAAGGTTTTAGGGCTACTAAATCTTGACCTCGAGATAGGCCTACTTCACTTCTATTCATCATTTTGAGGTGACATATTAACATTTACCCGCTTGCGGTCTAAACTCATCTCATGGCTTGTGCATTTAAGTTATTTAAAATGGGTGTTTACATACCCATGTGATTTTGGAGTTGTGAGCATCAAAATGTCAGACATTACAAAGGGTGCTTAGCTTCTTTTTCTAATATCTTATTATCGCACCCATCATTCACGACATTAATCGTGTTGTAGGCACAAGCCCCAAGTAACTCTACTCCTGTTGCGTTACAACTGCCGACAACTCCTCACGAGTCCTACCTTCCACCATTTCAGTGTGGGTGAGGGTAAAACTGAAAGTAGTCAAAGTTTGTTTCTACTGATGTACTTACCATGAACCTCAAAGTGTTTTTCTTTTTGCTACATAAAGAACGCTGGCACCCATGCTTGGGTATCTGGCTTAGTTAAAGTAGCATGCCATCTATTCTCTTAGAGGTTTTCTTTTGTAATTGTATGAAACCTCGTCAAAGGATCATATTGCAATATATCTAGGGCACGTGGGATTGTTCTGTCCACTACAAATTTGGAGGCAAAACGATGGTGCGTTTTCAAGACTTTGGCGAGGTACGTTATGAATCTTTATTTGCTCCAAATTTATTTCCCTCATTTACCATTTTATCGGTGACACCGTAGTGAATTTTTTACTTTAATTATGTACCATTAGTGCTTTTGGCAATAGTTATATTGAGGGAAACCATAATGTTCTTTATTGGTGTCTCGGCTATTTATAGGGTTATTGTCAAGAATTGGAAGTTTTTTTCTTGTGTTCCTGTATATTAGGATTATATATTGGAGATGATTAGGAAGAATGAAATTCAAAACAAAATTATCATATTAATTATAGTTGGCCACAATCATATCTAAAAGATTTTCATACGTTGTGAATATATTCTAATAAATAATTTCTTTCGTTAATCATCTTTTTATATACAATATTTGAATATAAAATACATTGAGTGAATTATTCAAAAAAATTACAAAATTGTTAGAAAACTATTTTTCATAAAAAATAATTAGGTAGCCAAGAGTGATTCAATGTGAGCAAGAAATACAAAGGCTATTAAATAAGAAAGGAAAGTCGATTCAAATGAGAATATTTTCCAAGGAAAAACTTGGCTCATCATCTTTGTAATTCTTAGATAAATTTAATCTCACACTTCTAGACTCACTCGAGGTATAGAATATCAATCACACATGTATATTACTAGCACTTGCACTAGAGGGGGTGCAAGGGTTACACTGATAGAAAAATATATTGAAGCATGGGAGTGAAGTGCAGTTTAAAACTTGTACATTAGTGTTTGTATAATTTTTCAAAATCTTTGTAATACAAATTTGGGTGTTTTATTAAGGAGTTCTCTATTTTATATTGTGTCTTTTAAACCGTACATGTATGATAACCATTGCATTTACAACATCAGCAGTAATTGAAACTTTTGTCTATTTATAATTCTATAATGTTTAAATTTGACATTAGTAGAGACTGCAACAATACTTCCAGAAATTTAGAATCAAATTGCATCATGCATCTTGGAGAGATTGCTTCAATAACAAAAAATAGATTTCTATAGTTATACAATGGAAAATAAAGAAAAGTTTACAAGCATAGAAATACGAAAGCCAGAAGGATCATAGCTACATCACAAGAGAATACAAAATGTGATGGATGGCAGATGAAGTCAAATATACAGAATTTGATTTACAGTAAAATAAAAATCAATGTGGAAGGGATCCCTCTAGAAATACAATATTATTATCAATGCAAATAGTAAATATATTCAAAGATTTTATCATGAGAAACATATTTATATAGTGTTGATGTAATTAATAATGCCATGATTAATATCCAAGTTCAATCATTGCAGTTTAATACTCTCAAAAATTATTTACCGAAGGGTTTGAGTATGTTGTTCTACGACACAAAGGTTGACCAAGAGCCTATTAGTGCATAGAAAGTGATCAAACTGAGGAATAGGTGGCCTTATCTATGATTTGATAGTAGTGATATATGGATTCCTTCAATTTTGCAAACTAATAGCTGAAAGGAACAATAATAACAGAGTAGATAGGATTATAGTCAAACTCATATCAGTAGTGGTAACCAATGTTCTTTACAAGAAATTTCAAAGCTTATTCTTCGTCGGAGAAGGATGGCTTCTTAATTTTTCTACAACAAATGAATGCAATACAAATTTATCAACTTTTGTATTGAGTTATAATTTTTAAACTAAAAAATAATAAAATTATTTACTTTAGAAGCTAATATGGATACAAAACTTAAGCTATATGAACTCTATGAGCTAAGTAATTCTAAAATATGGATTTAAGGAAAACAATAGAGATGATGAGGTAGGCGAGGGTTTGCCATGGCAACAAGAGGGAGTACTTTAGGTAAAGAGAGGTTGTAGGTCTAGAGGCTTGGATTCTCCTTGGGTTCATTCATCGAGGTGGTTGTTCTCCTAACAAAGTAAAAAGTGTTTATCAAGTGCCACCTAACATTTAATTGAATCTAAGAACATAAATTGACTCTTCATCTCAATTTGCATTCTGTGAAAAGAGAACTTCTTTGTTAAAGGATAGAGGAACTAGAGGAAGAAATAAATAAAGATGAACAACTCTATTTGCATGATGAAAATAACTTATTTGAACACAATACATTCTATGGCTTCTTTGAGTTGTGGTTTTTCTATGGAATAAACAAAGATGATCTTGAGCTCTATTCACATGTTGTAAGAAAACCACCCTCATACAACAAATTTTGTATGGTTTCCCATCAAATGAAAATAGTGAATTTTCAAGGCAATGGATTTCCAAGTATTCAATAATCATTTCCAAATAAACATTACTGAAATGAGAATACTTAATACCTTAAATTCTAACAAACATTATATTTTTCAATAAGATGAGTTCAAGTGTTAAATGTACAAAGATTATCTTGGGCTCTATTCACATGTTGTAAGAAAACCACCCTCATGCAAATGTTTTTGTATGGTTTCCCATCAAATGAAAATAGTGAATTTTCAAGACAATGGATTTTCAAGTATTCAATAATCATAGCCAAATAAACATTAGTGAAATGGGAATACTTAATACCTTAAATTCTAACAATCATTATATTTTTCAATAAGATTTGTTCAAGTGTTAAATGTAAGAAAATCTAAATATAATAACTAATTTAACAGAATTCTTTTTATGAGTATCATGATGAATTTGTAAATAAAATTGAACAAATTTCTAATAACTTGATAATGAATATGTATAAGAAATTTTCCATTGAGAAGTGACTTGAGAGTAGCCACCTACTCTAATATCAATACAAATGTTTAAAATAGACTTTTCTTGGTTCTCAGGAGATACTCCTATTGTTGTAAAATACATCAACACTTTTGACTTTCAAACAAGCGTAGCCACTAGAAAAGGATATACATTATAAAACTTATACATGCTATGTAACTTCATATGTTTATAACTCTTGATAAACCTTGGTAAATCCCAATGTATCACCAAGCAATCCATGTTGCAACTAGTTATCCTCGTAAACTATGATGACATGAAAATGTGCTTTTGATGCATCAGGTGTGATGAAGGATAAGAGAAGATTAATCTATTCCAATTGATTCCACATGAGCTTATCACAAGTATTACTAAGCAAAATATTAAAATCATTAAACAAAAGTAATCAAAGGAATTTAATTCATGTTACAATATTGTTGTAAGATTTTGGAAATACTTGATCCACACTAATATTGTTCACTATGTTAGCTAATGCATCTACCTCCTATTGATATGTTATAAATATATATTTTGTATCAAGTTATTGATGTTGTGTCCTAGCCATACCATATAGAATGATTATAAAAAATATGCCATTTCCTTATCACATGCTAATTGGAATTCATATACATGTCAGAGCATTCATATACATATGAGAATCAAAAGAAATATTAAAATCATTTCCTTAACAAAATATTAAAATTATTGAACAAAAGTAATCAAAGGAAATTAATTCATGTTACAATATTGTTGTAAGATTTTCGCAATACTTGATCCACACCAGTATTGTTCACTATGTTAGCTAATGCATCTACCTCCTATTGAAATGTTAATACATATATATTTTTTGTATCAAGTTATTGATGTTGTATCCTAGCCATACCATACAGAACGATTTTGAAAAATGTCATTTCCTTATCACATGTTTATTGGCATTCATATACATATTAGAGAAACTTAGCAGTTTATTTATCAAGATCCCAATCCTAAAGCTGAATAGTAATATAATTTTATTCAAAATCATTGATGTATATAAAGAAATTTCAACAAATCTTATTTGGAATACTTTTGATCATATGCTCTATAATTTTCCATTTGGAATAACTAATTGACTTTTTGTTAGCCTTAATTCATATTAATCACTAACATGAACCAAGTCTACACATAGATGTCATGCTAAAAATTCTAGTTGTATGTGTTTGGATTAAATAATTAATTTAATAAGTGTTAAATAATAGAATGAAATAAACTTAGACAAATCTAGATTTTTCCTTAAAAAAGAAATTAAGTATTATCTGATTTTGAAATATTTGCATATAGATTTAAAACATAAAGCTATTGAAATGAAAAAGAAAGTTGTCGTTGAATTGAAAAAAACATTGCAAATGGAAATAGAATGTTCCCATCCAGTTGGAAAATCAATATTTATCTAGCTTTTGTGTGATAACTGAAATTTTGGAGGCTTTTACCATTAAATGACAGTTGGTTTACCAATAAACCATCTAAAACTTGTTTTCTACAACTCAATAGTGGTTTGAAGATGCAAGAATTGTTTCAGACTCAAATCTCACACTATATGCAACCTATAAGCTGATAACTTAAACACAATATAACACCCACAAATTGTATGACAATAATTTTTTTAAACTCTTCATCTAAATTTATATTCCCTCTTAAAAATAATTTGAAAACTTTCTATCCAAAGCTTTAAAAAGTCGTAAGAAAACCATTCCTCTAACCACTTCAATACAAATAATAATATACCCACCCAAACCTGTTTGGACTACTAACTATTGTCAATATCATGCATTTCAATTCTTATTTTAATTAATAATGATTTGCCAAACTTTTTCATAATATTAATCACAACTCACACGATATCAAATAAAGAGAGTGAGACCAACCTTGCATTGTAGGAAGACACACTAAAAGGTATGAGAAAGATCTACATTGCATCCCTTCACTTAGTTTTTGTGGCCAATTAGTAATGTACTCTATGACTGTGTCATACTTCTTTTACGGCCAGTTATATTACCGCTAAACTACTTGTCCCTTTACATTTCAGAGTGTAGCTTGTGCTTCTAACACATATTGACCATCTATGAAGTAGCCTGCTATAGTTGGTCAGCTGTTCAACAGTGTATTAGTAGGTTATTCACATATGGGTGCTCTTGGGTTAGTGTTCATGTGGATAATTTTTTTCCATGAACATGTGCAGAGGTGCAATGAACTTATCAATTATGATAATAATGCTAGTGGAAGTAGCTGATGAAAATATTCTTAGAGTATCTTA
>VDFB02127850.1:0-22832 GCA_007258455.2 Sequoia sempervirens
TCTTAAAGTGTCATGATGATCAACATCATCAACTTAGCTCATCGCCATGAATAAAAACCCTACAATATTGAACCTGTTCACTCCAAGAACCTTGGAGTTTTCCCAAGCACATCAATTAGCCTCCGAAAGAACTTGAAACTAGGATAATTGTGCACAAAACACTTTTGCTAAAAATGGGGACATTACAAACACAAAATTGTCTAGACATTTATTTATGATAGTTTCTCTTTTACAGCTATGTTAAGAAAAAAAAGGGTAGAGATTGGTATTCATTAGTGGCTTGTTATCAAATTAACTTAGAAGGGTGCCTGTTTGCTTTACTCGAGGATATCTAGGAAAGTTTTAAACATCTCAAGTTGAAACCCTTAGATAAAAACTCAAACTAGAATAGCTTAAATGATGTGATGCCAATGTAAACATGATGTCATCATCTATCCATTTACTCTGGATCTTGAATGCCATTAGCGAGTTTTAAAAAAAAAATTGATAGTTGTGTTTGTTTTGGGTTGAGTTAAAATTGGGGCATGACAATTGCCATGACTAAAAACCCTACAATATTGACCATGTTCACTCCAAGAACCTTGGAGTTTTCCCAAGCACATCAATTAGCCTCCGAAAGAACTTGGAACTAGGATAATTGTGCACAAAACACTTTTGCTAAAAATGGGGACATTACAAACACACAAACTAAGGAAATTGAAAGATATTTGAGTGATTTTTAGTGTGTTGAGGATGGTGGGGAGAGAAAACTAGTAGCAAACCGGTGTCTTAATCCAATTGGGCAACATAATCTCTGGTTCTAATCAAGTATGCAAATCAGTAAAAAAGATAATGCATTAACCAACACACCACACAAGACTAAACTTTCCAAAAAATCATCCAAAAAAATCATAGATGGTTGCAAAATATTAAGCAAATTTACTTATTAATCATAAACATGTTCATACACCTCTTTTACTATGTTGAAAAGATACCCTACAAAGGCTTTATAAAGATTTTATAGACATCTAGTTGAAAAACTAAACAACATACATCAAAAAGTCAATAACATGCACAAGGACACACAAAGCTAAGGTTGATTCAACCTTTAATTATTCAATCTTCAGTGTTTACAAAATGATGTTACAAGCTTTGGATAAACCCAAATCAATACAATGGGTAATGTCCCCTTTTTCGAGAGCATCAAAGTTTGGAGGATTAGCCTATCGTTTGACCCTCATAAGCTAGTGTTCAGTGATTAGAGGGTCCAGTTTGGGCGTTATTGAGCTCTTCAGGTAGCAGTTGATAGTGTTTACCTCTCCAGATTGTTCGTATATTTTGAGGCTAAGCTATTTAGAGGTTTTTGGTTCTGTTTTGAGGAACTTACTATTTATAGTAAGTCAGCTGAATATCAGTGGCCAACCTTTCTATTTTGGGAAAGGCACCTAGATGAGTAGTGGTTTCTGTAGTTGACCTCTTGGCTCTGACGGAATCGAGAAATAATGATTATTAGGGGAGATATGTTATTTAATTATTAATAAAGTAATACTTTATTAATAATTAATTACAAAGTGCATATTATAATGTTCTATGTTGACTTTATTATAAGGGGGCGTTATAAAGATAAATTATTAAATGACTTTGGAATGGGCGCCCAAGTAATAAAATATTATAAAGTCAAATCAAAAAAGCAAACAAACATTATAATATATTTTTAAATGATTGAAAAGTCCTCTTGAGGAATCAACCTCTTGAGGAGAGGAGTATAAAAGGCAATCAAAAGCAAATGAAGATGATTATGGATGAATGTTTTTTAACACTTGGCTTTTGCTGTTGGCATTGGAGGAGAACCAGGGGTCTCTTCTGCAGATTTGATCTTTGAGAATGTAGCCTCTCATCGATCTCTTTATACCTGAAGTCTCATTGAGCATAATAGTGGAGAATAATATCAGATTTATCAAGGGTTTGATAGAGCAGATTGGAAGAATCAATATTGAAGATCATTCAATTGTTGCTAAGCATCTTCCTTCACAGCCACGTGGGGTTTATGAGAGATTGCACATTATCTTGTGAGGCTGTACTGACATCTATAGTTGGGTGTGCTGTCTCAAGGGTGAAGCGTTTGAGGTTAAGATCAGAAAACATCTACATTAGGGGCGGACTGTTCATTGGTTTCAATCTGCACATAATCTATGGTGGGAAATCCTAGCTCCTATGTTAGGCGTGAGAAACAAGAAGCTAAGCGAGTTTTTTTGGAGCCTCAATCTTCTTCCATCTTGGTCGTCTCAACCATAGTAGCCCTTGGTTATCGTTTCTGAGGTGAAGAATATTGCAATTGGTGTTAGGTGTTTGAGCACAAGGGCTTCCTCAGGTTGCTGATATTCATTCTCAGTTTGCTGTTATAAAGATTACAGGCTTGTCATCCTTTGGCTAAGGCTGGCTGGGTATGATTGCATTGTATTTGAAAGGAAAAGAACTCTGATTTTGAAGTTATAATACTTTGAATGTGCAAGTTATGTTAAAACAGAGTTTAAGCTTATTGCTTCAATTTAAGAAATTCATTATTTTACAATTAAATGTTTATTTGCATTCCTTTATATATATCATGGCATTTATCTCACGGAAAAATCAAAACTATCCAAAACAAGCATAACATGGTAAACCACAAGCATAACCTACAGGCAGAAATCTTAGTTTGCAAATGTCCACCTGGGGTGGGACATTTCAGTGGTATCAGAGCGGTCTCCTACCATCTTGTTGGGTTAAAACAAATATTTAGTGAATCAACATCTTGCATCTTTTGAGTGACCGACACTCATCCATTTTCCAGTCAGTTTCAATTATGGGTTACTACAGTATTGAAGGAAAAACTAGGGGAGACTTTGAACAGGAAGCCATCAAGTTCAAGGAAGGTTATGAACGGGAAGGACCCCAACTTTTTGAGGACTACTAGAGCATGCCAAATGATTTTAAAACACAGTACTCTTTTAATAATTATCTGAACTTTGTTGTCATCTTGAGTCTTGGAAAGATTGGATTGGTAAAGTATATTAGGAGGATGTTTAAGGAAACAATTTCATCTAAAGGTGCAAAATTCAGTCATGAGAAAGATGTTGCAATAGGCAACAAGGCCAGTTTTCAGTATGATACACCCCATGGTTCAATGCCTATTGATGGGCACAGTGTGAGCAGCTATGATGGAACCGCTAAATCAGATAATGATGATGGCTCTACATCTAAACTTGATGATCAGGTTGCAGGAACTCCCATAATGAGCAAGAACCAAATGAGAAGACAAGGTCTATGGTTCTCTTGCAAAGAATTTTGGGAGCCTAACCACCAATGCACAGATAAAAAGGACTCACAACTTGATGATAGTTTGGCAGAAGCTCTTGAAGTTACTTTGAGCGCTCAAGAGGTTGTTATCAGCCCTGATAACAATTCTAATCTTTATGAAAGCAGTCATTCTTTTGAGCGTAGTCGTGATTTAAATTATTATGGCACATGAGGAAAATGTTGTAGAAGACACTTCTAATGTTGGCACACAAGATATGAGTGACAAACATGAGGAAAGCAAGGAGAGTACAAGCCATAACAGTTCCGATTTTTGTGACAGCACTCTGATATATTTGCATTAGCATGAGGTTACTACCATTACACATGAGAATGATGGTTGTGTGGAGTCAGCTAATGCAGACACTCAAGTTTCAGGTGATATTGATGCAATAGGTGTTGTGGATTCAGGCCACAACAAGTTTGTTTTTGTATATCAGACCTTGGAAGATGGGAACAAAACTGAAAAGTTTCCTAATGGTGATGGTTTTGAGGATTGTTTGATGGATGTGTGTGCATCTATTTTGATAGGGGAGGTGTGCATTGATATTAGCAAATCAACAGCCTCTAGCATGTCATTTGAGCCATCCCAAAAGGTTCATAACAGCAGTAAACTTGATGAGGATGTGTGCGTAGTTGATAGCACACACAAGTATGCTTATCAATCGGTGAGTGATGGTGACTCAACCTCTTACCATAGTGCTGATTACAAATCAGAAATTTTGTGTGGAAATGACTTGTCGCAGGGGTCTCATCATTTGGCAGGGCAACTAAAGGTGAGTGAAGGCATGATTGCTACAGCCATAGAACACTTTGATGTTGCTCAACAATTGTTGGCAAACTGTTGTTGGAAGACTCCAGAAACACGAGCATTTTGATAGGGAACTTTCCCTTGCAGAGTTTCAGGCACTTGGAGATGCATTGGGGATAATGAAAAACAATTACCTACAGCTACTTTCAGGCAGAGATCATCTTCTCATGTTTGATAGGATTTATTATGATGCTCTTAAGGGGAAGGAAGAGGAGGTTGATGAGCTCACCTATGAGCTTGAGGTCACCACAGACTCTTTGAAGAACGCTCAATCAGCCCTTCACGAGTCAAAGTTATAGATAGATGAGCTTACTGTGGAGTTGAGTTTAGCACAGTCTTCATCTCCAATAGTTATAGTCTCGATATCTATGACAGTTATTGGTGATGAGCATACACCCACGGATAGTGGTAAGGAGCACTTTGTGGATGTGGCTACATTCATTACAGTTGTAGGTGTAGGTGATATAGATGGGATGGGTGCTTTGGTTGAGAGTAGCAGAGAACCAGTTGTTGCATAAGGAGTCTCTGAAGATAGTCCCATGACAAGTGATGCAGAGCAGGTTATTGATAGCTCATGTAATGAGTTGGTGGATTCTCCAGAGAGTTCTGTGACAGATCACCACACTACTCCATCATTTTCATAGGAGATATGCAGGGCATCATCCAATGGGGAGATCGGTTCTCATGTTGATTTGTTTCCCTCTCTTGGAAGCAAATCAGAGATTATATCCCATCCAACTAATCTTGATCAACAGTTTATTGAGCCACAAAGATGGAGAGATCAACTGAAGGTTATAGGAGAGAAGGTTGATTCAACCTTATCTCGCTTTGATTGCACACATAAGTATGTCGAGTACCAACTTTGGAGAGCAAAATTTCGGGAGAGACAGTATGGGGTCTTGACTGGTACTCACATTCGTGATTTGTAGTTCATTCAGAGTGCTTTGGAGGAGATAAAGTTGGAATATCTCCAGTTGTTTCATGATAGGGAGTATGCTATTGGGTATGTGGAGAGACGTGGCAGATCATCTACCCAATTAGCTGTTCGGGATCAGAGATGTGAGCCACCTTTTGATTCCAGTGATGAGAGTGATGAGGAGTGTGTTCCCTATAACTATGATGGTCAGCCATTGACAGAGGTAGGAGCATTTTATCTTGACTGCATAGTGAGGAGTGCTCATCACTCTCCTTTAGTCCACACGTTGATGACTTGATGAGGCGTAGGTGTGGATTGGCTCGAGATTCTTATCGTCCTTTGTGGGATGAAGACTTGCCATCTTCAGAAGATGGAACTAAAGATTGCAAGTGTCTAACTCAATTTTTTTCAAAGGCTTACTTGTAGGGTCAAAGTTCAGACTACCTGCATGCTGAGGTGCACTAGGCAGAGTTTGCAACTTCTTTGTCTCAGAAAACTCCATTAGGGACATGTCTTCAGAGAGGTTGCAGGGGTAGTAGGCATGATGGCACGTGTAGTCTTTACAGTGGTGGTGGAAGAGAGTTTTATTATCCCTTTGACTTGGGAGGAGCACTTTCATATCTTCCAGCACCTATGTGGGAAAGTCAACACATCCATAGGATTTTTGCAAAGGATGAAGGGGGATGTTGTGGTTTGGAAACTTCGAGATTTATTTACCTCTTCATGACTGATGGATGTGAGTTTTGGTTGCATTGGGATCCAGGTGGTGACCAGTTTGGCACGTCAGTTCGGTTGGATCCAGGAAAGTGGCTTCACCATTCTCAGCATGGTGAAGATTATATTAGAGTAGCGCAGTGGAGGTTAGCGGATAATATGCATGGCAAACTTCCATTCCGGTTATGGGATCCAGGGATTTTTCTGTTTGGTAGATTGCTCTACATTGTGGTAGTTGTTCATAGTAGTTTTGAGCATGGGTCAATCTCTATCCAGTGGGCACTGTGGACAAGTAGTTGGGAATTTTATAGAGTAATTTGGGATCCCGACATTCAGTTGAGCATTGATTGTAGAGTTTGGGATCCTTCTGGTGCATCAGGATTCTAGACAGAGCTTACTGGTGATTTACATAGCATGTACAGTGTGCAGAGAGCATATAGTTTCATCTATGATTTAATTGTACATGTTTTGATTATGATGGACAGTTTTGGTGCGCATGAGTCGGACAGTCGATACGATGTTTATCCTTGTGCAGTTGTGATTATGCTGGTGTTGCAAGAGTCGGTTAGAGATGTGTGGGACATTTTACAGTTCTACCTTCAGGCCTTCGGTGGAGTGGAGTTCCTTTGCAGTGGAGATTGCTTGGGGACAAGCAATTTCAAGGAGGGCGGACTGTAATGTCCCCTTTTTCGAGAGCATCATAGTTCAAAGGATTAGCCTATCATTTGACCCTCATAGGCTAGTGTTCAGTGATTAGAGGGTCCAGTTTGGGCATTATTGAGCTCTTCAGGTAGCAGTTGATAGTGTTTACCTGTCCAGATTGTTCGTATATTCTGAGGCTAAGCTATTTAGAGGTTTCTGGTTTCGTTTTGAGGCACTTACTATTTATAGTAAGTCAGTTGAATATCAGTGGCCAACCTTTCTATTTTGGGAAAGGCGCTTGGATGAGTAGTGGTTTCTGTGGTTGACCTCCTGGCTCTAACGAAATCAAGAAATAATGATTATTGGGGGAGATATGTTATTTTAATTATAAATAAAGTAATACTTTATTAATAATTAATTATAAAGTGCATATTATAATGTTCTATGTTGACTTTATTATAAGGGGGTGTTATAAAGTTAAATTATTAAATGACTTTGGAATGGGCGCCCAAGTAATAAAATATTATAAAGTCAAATTAAAAAAGCAAACAACCATTATAATATATTTTTAAATGATTTAAAAGGCCTCTTGAGGAGAGGAGTATAAAAGGCAATCAAAAGCAAATGAAGATGATTATGGATGAATGTTTTTTAACACTTGGATTTTGCTGTTGGCGTTGGAGGAGAACCAGGGGTTTTTTCTGCAGATTTGATCTTTGAGAACGTAGCCTCTCATCGATCTCAGCTACCTAAGGATGTGTAAGACATCTGAAGGCTACATTTCTGGAGGCTTTATACCTGAAGTCTCATTGAGCATAATAGTGGAGAATAATATCGGATTTATCAAGGGTTTGATAGAGCAGATTGGAAGAATCGATATTGAAGATCATTCAATTGTTGCTAAGCATCTTCCTTCATAGCCACGTGGGGTTTATGAGAGATTGTACATTCTCTTGTGAGGTCGTACTGACATCTACATCTGGGCGTGCTGTCTCAAGTGTGAAGCGTTTGAGGGTAAGATCAAAAAACATCTACATTAGGGGTGGACTGTTCATTGGTTTCAATCTGCACATAATCTATGGTGGGAAATCCTGGCTCCTGTGTTAGGCGTGAGAAACAAGAAGCTAAGCGAGTTCTTTTGGAGCCTCAATCTTCTTCCATCTTGGTCGTCTCAACCATAGTAGCCCTTGGTTATCGTTTCTGAGGTGAAGAATCTTGCAATTGGTGTTAGGCATTTGAGCACAAGGGCTTCCTCAAGTTGCTGATATTCATTCCCAGTTTGCTGTTATAAAGATTATAGGCTTGTCATCCTTGGGGTAAGGCTGGCTGGGTATGATTGCATTGTATTTGAAAGGAAAAGAACTCTGATTTTGAAGATATAATACTTTGAATGTGCAAGTTATGTTAAAACAGATTTTAAGCTTATTGCTTCAATTTAAGAAAATCATTATTTTACAATTAAATGTTTGTTTGCATTCCTTTATATATATCATGGCATTTATCTCACTGAAAAATCAAAACCATCCAAAACAAGCATAACATGGTAAACCACAAGCATAACCTACAGGCAGATATCTTAGTTTGCAAGTGTCCACCTGGGGTGGGACATTTCACAATGCAAAAGCTGCTATACCCAGAAGCTAAAACTGCAACAACAATGGCTTCCTCTGCAAAAAATCTCTTCTAGTGGCTTTGCACTGCTTTCTCCTCTTGTCTAAAATGTTATCCTCTGTCCTCTCTTTGTTGAATGAATGTCTTTCTGAGCAATAAAATACCCAACAAGTTGACTTGCAAACTATCAAAAGGGTGCACATTATACCAACAACCCTAGTCACCTCTTCCCTCAAATTTTTCGGAGTTTCAACACCTTTGTTGATCTTTTGCATGTAGAAATAAAACTTTGTGCGCTTTAGGAGTTCATCTAGACCATAGTTGAAAAATTCAGGCTCGTCAATGACTTGGCAGGCCTAGAAATTTTAAAACTTGGGACTCAGAAAAAACTAGGGGAAAAAATTGACAACAGATCAACAAATTTATTGAACATCTAAACACATATTTTTTAAAAATTATTTTCAAAAACACATACTGAATTTGTAGAACATATTATTGATTTCCATCACATATAAATTTGTAAGCAATTTTTCATGCACTAATGTTAATGTGCAAAATGAAATAGGCCTAGTGTGTTGTGCTCTCCTTTAGTGGTGTTTTGACTAGGCTAAGCAATGTGGAACAAAATATGATAATGATAATGTGCACCATGATTTAGGCTTATTATATTGTGTTTAGCATCTTCTGCATGTAATTGACTTTAGGGATGAGCTTTTTCTATAACTTAAATTGTTTTTTAAAGGTTACTGAATCTTTGTAATTGGAGTTTCACACACTAATTTCTTTGCTTACACTGGTTGGCTTGGTACCAGATCGATGCATGCACATTTTAAGTTTTCACATCTTTATGTGGTGGTCCATAGGCACGAAGAGTAGAAATAGAAACATTATAGACTCTAGAAATTTGGAGTCTAATCACATGTAGCAAAAATACCTCTGATTTTCCCTGTCATGTTCTGTCATGCCCTAGTTGTGCTTCGAGTTTGTATATCGTGTCGCGAAATGACTTAAAATCACTTAAAAAAATTTAATGTTTAGCATGTTTTCAATTTTAGATTAATTTCGTTGTTTTTGGGAGATTTTGGGGAAAAAACCATGTGCTTTTGACGAGTTTTCTGAAAAAAATTGCCACGAGTTTGCAAAACAACCAATGACAAGTTTTTGTGCAAGTTACTTGCCACTGGTTTTGACACACGCGTACTCACGATTTTTGCAAGTAACTGACACATTTTTCATCTTATGATCCAAATCATTTGTGGGAAAACCAGCCCAAATTGCACCTTTGCAAAACAAGGTGACCCAACCAAAGCTATTGTGTGAAGAAGCCACCCATCCAGTCCTGCACGAAATACCAAGTGAATCCAACAACTTGCAATACTTCAAAATATCCAGTTTGGATGAAAATTCCCAATGATGATGTTAGTACGGCTAGATGACATCATGATAACATCATCAAAGTATGGATGTAGGAAGGAGCAATGGAACTAGACTTTTTTCTATCTAAACAGGATGAAAGGCATTGTAATTGAATAAGTTTAGATGTAGGACGGATGTCTGCAAGCTATTAAAATGGCTTAAAAGAGGGCTTGCAACAAGGGACAAGTGAACTGGCTAAAACATTGAAAAGTGTAGTTCAGTTGGGCATTAGGGACCCCCAAAACTAAAGGATGCGGAGAAAACTAAATGAACCGGATATTGCAGAGAAAAAAAATTAAATTAAACACCTATGGATGAAAAGAAGTTTAATAGGACATTGTGTTCTTGCAAAAACCACACTTAGCCATTTTTCTATTTTTCCATCTTTTGTGGGGATCGATTAGGACATTGGGTTCCTGCAAAAACCACACTTATCCATTTTTCTATTTTTCCATCTTTTGTGGGGATCGAAAACTGAAGTGACCTTCATAGGAAAAGCCATTTAAACTACACTTGGGCAGGTTGGAAGGGGAAAACCTGCAAAGGCAAAACTTTCTTCCCTTAGAGAATTTTGCAAAACTCCCAAAAGCTTCTAGGCTAAATTTTTCATTCTCTACTCAACTATGCTGAGAAATTTGGCAAGAGATTACCCAAATTAGATATCTCAGGTTGGTTATAAACAAATGGGTTGAAAAGGCCAAGATTACACATGGAACTTTATGGGACTCAAGCAAAAAGGGGTATTACAAAATTAACTCACACCTTGAATGAAATGACCAAAAAAGGACGAGGGTTTTCATCCTCCATCCGATAAGTGCCTTTTTGAAGTGAGATACATGAATCACAGTATGAATTTTGCTAGCTTTAGGCAATTCCAATTCATAAGCTACTTCACCAACTCTTTGTGCAATCTGGTAAGGCCATAGAAGCGAAGCTTTAGCTTCTTAGTACCACTCTTATTCAAAAAGACTGTCTGTAAGGCTGCAAGCGCAAGAAAACTAAATCTCCCACCTCAAAACTTCTCTCAACTCCGTGCCTATCCACATAATCTTTTGTTGATTTTGTGCCCTTTGAAAGTTATTAAGTGACTTAAGGATATCTTGACTCTCCTGAATCCAATCCTTTGCCTTAGGAGCTTTTCTATCCCCAAATGCCAACTCTACAAAAGACAACATCCTACTCGTACAATGCTCGGAAAGGAGTCATCCCAATCGACATATGGTAGGTGGTATTGTAGCAATTCTCACCCAAATGTAACCACCTGATCCAAGCCTTTTGCTGCCCCGCAACATAATTGTGCTATTATCCTTCCACCCATTTGTCAACAATCTTTGTTTGACCATCAATCAAAGGGTGGTAGCTAGTTCTCATGGTCAACTCTATCCTAGCCAACTGAATAGCTTTGTCTAGAAGACATTGAGAAATATGCTATCCTGATCACTGACAATGTTTTTTGGTAATCCATGGAGTCTAAATACCTCTCTAAAGAACAATTCTATGACTTGCAGTGCCTTGTATTCAAATAGTATGGAAAAGAAATGCACATATTTGGTCAACCTGTCAACTACCACGTAGTTACAATCTCGACCTTGTAGTCTAGGAAGACCTGTGATTAAATCCATAGATACACTCTCCCACTTTTGCACAAGGATAGGTAAAGGCTACACTAAATCCATTGGGAAAGTACAGTCTGACTTGTTTTGCTGACAAGCCATACATTCACGAACATGATGCAAGACATCATCTTTGAGACCCTTCCAAGAGAACCTCTTTCTAATTTTTTGATAGGTTTTGAAATAACCTGGATATCCTACAAGGGGAGTATCATGAGTGGCCCTTAAAATTTTCTCCTTCAACTTTGATTCAAGCACCAAATAAATTTTGTCCTTGTAGTAGATGACCTCATCTACCACCTTGTACCTGTCATCTTGAATCCTACCATCCATCAACTTGCATGCAAAAGTGTTTTTGGAATACTCAACTAAAAGGTGAGCCTTCCAATCAGCTAAAATCTTCGTCAAGGAGCATATAGTTGTTTTCTAGAAAGAGCATCCGCTACAATATTCCTCTTCTCTTTCACATATTCAATGTCAAAGTCATAAGCCTCGATTTTGCTAACCCACTTTTGTTGTTGTTTATTCAAGTCTTGCTCCAAGAAGTATTTCAAACTGTTATGGTATGTTTTAATGATAAATTTTTCACCTACCAAGTACTGCCTGAATTTTTCCAATGCATACATGATGGAAAGCATCTCCTTATCGTAGATGGAATATAATATCTCTATATCACAGAGCTTCTTACTCTCATAAGCAATGGGGTTTTTGTTATGCATAAGTATTGCTCCAATCCCCTCACCAGACGCATCACACTCCAACACAAAGGGCTAAGAGAAATCAGGTAATGCCAAAACAGGGCAAGTGCTCATTACCCCCTTAAGTTTGTCGAATGTGCGCTAAGCTGTAATGTCCCCATTTTGCGAGCATCAAAGTTTGATGGATTTAGCCTATTCCTTACCCTTGTAGGCTAGTATGTCTGGATAGAGGGTCCCGTGTGGCAGTTACTCGGTGATTAGAGACATTACTCTTCAGCTAGATTCTGGTTTTGGCCTTTGCATAGGTTATTTGACTCAAATTGGCACACTTACTATTTATAGTAAGTTAATATTTTGGGAGAGTCAGGGCTCCTATTAATAGAAAGACACTTGAGCAGAGCATATTGGCAGTGTTGACCTTGATTGGGCCTTTGCGGCTGTTTCTAGACTCAGTTTCACATACTTACTATTTATAGTAAGTCATTGTTCAGGGTTTCTATTTTTAGACGGGCATCCGATCACATGGAGAACAGGGAGAGTCAACTCCTGGCTCTGACTGTGATGAACCCAGCTGGCTCTCAACTCAAACCCCAGTAATTTCTTAAGTCTTAATGAGTTATTTTAGTTTTTTAGAGAAAAGTTTATAGACAGAAGAGAAGGGGCGCAACATATAAAAGCTTATAAACTGAAATACAGAGCAATTTCCTACAGAATGGAAATGCAGAAGATGTTATTTTATTGAAACAATGAGATCATGAATGATAAACATACCAGAATGTTTCCAGTTTTTTTATTTAAAGCAGTAAGCTAGCTTGCCAGCCAAGAATGGAGAAAACAGGCATATGTGGACGCCTAGCCTCCAGAAGTAACTTCTCCCGCTCAGAAACAGCATACAAACCCTTAAGGAAGGTAGACGCCAAGAATAAGACACTTTCAGGAGCCAAAGAGAAGGCGTTTCTTCTTCAAGTTAACACGCCCAACTTTCAAGAAGGCACGGAATCCAATGCAAATGTACGGCCAAGGGAAAAAGTGATGAAGTAACACTGCTGGAACCACAGATCTGATGAATATGGCGCCTCTGGATGAAGTAACCCTCTTCTTCACTGAATACCAAATAATAAACCTCTAATTGAAGCCTGTAGAACCTCTAAATGAAGCTCTCAACTGCACTGATTCGACTGATCTCTCACAATCTCAAAAGTGCTCGACATTGAAGAGATATCGTTCTCCAATGGATAAATTGTTCAAACCCTGATCACAGGAGAATGCATAGGAAGAAACACAATGGCAAAGTCGAAATATTCAATAGATGAGTTTCTCATTGCCAAAAATGCCTTATATGCAAAAGGCACGAATTCCAAGAAAGATACGCCACTTTTCATTTTTAATCTTTTAAATTATAATTTAAGTCACATTCAATAGTTTTTGACTTAAATAAAGTGGGCGCCCTTTTTGAGTTAAGTGATTAAAATATTAAATCACTTTTAGAGAATATTTAAGTGATTTAAAATGTATAAAGTCAATTTGACTTTATAATAAAATATTAAGTTAATTAATAACTTAAATCACTCAAATAGGCATAACTTCCACAAATCTTCATAGAATCCTATGCCGTCAGAAGCTGTCAACTCCTGAACTGCTAACGCCTGCAATGAGCCAATCACTGAACTCATAACTGAGAACGACAAAACTCCTCCAGATAATGTCACTGACCCTCTAACCAAACCAATTAGCCCACAAGGGTCCAAGAAATAGGCTAACCACCATCAACCATGATCATGCCGAAAAAGGGGACATTACACAGACGGCTTAGCAATTAGACAAGTACATAAGAGATATTAAAGTTTAAGTGACTTAAGTGATTTATTTAATATTTTAATATTATTATAAAGTTATAAAGTAACTTTATAATAATAAAGTCATTTTAATATAATAAAGTGCGTTAAGTGAATAATTTAATGTGGGAATAAATCTTTTATCCCACATTGGCTAGGAAGGTGTTTGAGCTCTCCTAAGGAAAGAATAAAACGAAAGGCAAGAGCTCATTCTAGATATTTAGTTGACGAATAATATTTTGATTGATTTTTATTTGTGGAGCCTAGGGCTTTCGCAGTTTTCTTCTTTGATCATAGGAAACGAAAACTTCTTATTGATAGCATAACTGAGGGAGTGAAAGATCTCTTGAAGGGTTGCAATTGAGGAGAGGATAATTCCGTGCTTTCATTTGTGCAAATTGGTGAAGTTTCACAAGGGTTTTGAAGATTATTACTTGCAGATCAGAATTTTTGTTAGCTGCTATAGTGGCATGAACAGTGATTTGCTACAGTACCCGCTACAGTGCACGTGAACAGTGCCGAGCTACAGTACTGAGCTACAGTACCCGCGCTACAGTGACATGGTGAATATTAAAGCAAGGGTTTAATACTGATCTGTTCTTTAAAGATAATAATTTGAGTTTATCTACGAAGCTGGGCTTGATTAGGGGCTGCTATAGGAGTTCTTATGTCTGCTGCAATATCTCAGACCATTGCTAATGTCTCAGAACCACGTTAGAAGGCAGCAAATGGAATCGTGGGCCAAGGAAGAGAAGAGGCACTGCCAAAGGGAGACATTTCCAGACTTTGGAGATATTTGAAAAGCTATACGATTTCACTTCCAGCACTGTACTTCCAGGTTTTTTTGTCAATCATTACATGGCATTTAGATTGGGCAGTTATCAGCAAATTAGTATTGTAATTTTCAGTTTTATAGAGCTGCATTTTAATGGTCTCTAGTAAATGTTTATTAATAGTCAGATTTGGCATTGTTGCATCTTCATTTGTAAGCTAAGAATATGTTGCTGCTGTAGGTAGTCATTGTAATCAGACTTTGGCATTTTTAAGTTGGTTCATGTTGTAAGCCAAGAGTCTTGGCATTCTTATGGTAATTTGTGTAGATGGTTGCATTTCAATAAGGATATCATCTTTGGGGGAGTCTTACATGGTTGTAATGTTCATTTGAATATTGTACGAAGATGTATGCCAACTATTTGATATAATGCCAATAGGCTGTAGATATAATAATCAGCATGGTAGTTGCATACCAACTGTTTGACATAATACCAGTTGGCTGTAGGTGCATGTTTTCACACTTAGAAGTCATTGATATGCATTGTAGATGATTTATAGAAGTCATTCATGCCTTTGGATGTTAATTTATGCATAGTAGTATTGAATTTCAAGCATTGGAAGCATTCAATAATCAATTTTCAAAGAACATATCAGTCTGATCACATAAACCTGCAATCTGGAAGCTTGCATATGAATTGTTTGACAAAATTTTAAGGGAACAAAGAAGAGTTTTTGAGTCAGCTTAGGCTGGGCTCATCACATAAGCCTCCTCGGTCCATTTGAAAACTCCCTTCTTAGTAGATTTGTAAGAGGTGCACTAAGCTAAGAGAACCCCTTCACAAATCTCTTGTTGTAATTGCAAAGGCTGAAGGATCCCCTCAATTCTATTAGTGTTTTCAGCGGTGGGAAATCCAATATAGACTGAATTTTCTCTTGATGGACCTTCATCTGCACTCATCACATGCTCCAAGTAAAGTATCTCTGTCATTCCAAACTCACACTTGGAAGCTTTGGCAAACAAAGATCGTGCCTCTATGATGCCCAACACCTTATTAAGGTGCCTGAGATGATCCTCTGAATCTTGATGTAAATAAGAATATCATCAAAGAATAGTAGTAAAAACTTTTGCAATTGCCTATTAAAAATGTGGTTCATGCAAGATTGAAAGGTAGTGGGAGCATTGATTAACCCAACGGGCATGACTAGGAACACATAGTGGCCATAATGACACCTGAATGTCGTTGCGAATGTCCTACTCCCAAACTTTGATTTTATGGTATCCTGAGTGAAGGTCAGTTTTCAAAAATATACTACACCATGCAACTCATCCAAAAGTTCATCGATCTTGGGAATCAGATACTTGTTTTTGATAGTCTTTTTATTGAGTGCACAATAATCAATGCACAATCACATAGTCCCATCTTTCTTCTTCGCTAGGATAACTGAAGAAGCAAAGGGACTCAAGCTAGGCCTGATGTGTCCCATATCCAATAATTGCTTAATCGTTTTCTCGATCTCCTCTTTGAATCTCTTCAAATGCTAATAAGGAGTAGTAATTACGGGCTTAGAGCCCTCCTCAAAGTCGATCACATGCTCAAAACCCTTGTCAAGGGGTCTCCTAGGAGTAATGTCTCTAAAAACCACATTGCGCTTATTCAAAATGGATTGGGTATCCACATGATATTGTCTATCATCATGTAATGTCCCCTTTCTAAGCTTGACAGTTTCAGTGACCGTTGGCCTTTCGTTGGGAACCCGGAGGCTAGTCGGAAGTTAAAATTAGGGTTTCCTAATTTTGAGGAGATCATTGCTCGGAGATGGGAATTTTAATGGCGGATTCCTTCTGGGTTTTCAGAGGGCTTCGCAGTGGTATGTTCGTCTCAGCATTCAGAGTACTTTTTGGAATTTACTATTTTTAGTAAATTCTATTTTTGGCAGCTTTCCAGTGAGCTCAGGTTGGTTGACTTCCGGTTCCAGTTTGATCAGTTGACTTCATCAGTATTTGCTTCAGGGCCTTTGCGAAAGGATAAGTTAAGTCATTAAATTAAAAAGTCACGTTTTAATTATTATAATTAAACGTTGACCCTTGGCTTAGACTTAATGACTTTATGTTGTGTTTAAAAGGTGGGTCCTTGAGGGTGGCGCCCTCATTGAGAAATAATTTAATATTTACTTAAGTCAGAACAAAGGTTTGAGGGGCGCATATTCCAAAAGATGATATTTAATTAAAATATCAATTATTAATGCCTTGAAGAGAAAGTACGCCTTCTTGAGAAGATGAAAGTTTTGACCTAAAAGCTGTTTTTAGGGTTTCGTGAAGTCAAGCAGAAATTATAAAAAGGGAGTCTTGTGCATCATTTTGGGGATCTTGGAAAATACACCGTTATGCTGCCGGATTGAATCTGGATCACTTCGAGGGATGAAGACCTCCTAACCATTGGGCATCTCTTCTCGTTTGTAAGACAACGACTAGTGATGATTGTTAGTCTAGTGTGAGTTCTTGAAATTATTGCATTGTAATCTGCATTAGTATTGTTAGTTTTCGATCCTGCATGTTAGATGTTTTCTGATTTTTGGCATTTAAGCTACAGCAGATCAAGTCTTTCATTCATATTTCCAAAAAGACAAAAATAAACATTGTGGGTATTGCATCAATTCATTGGTATAGGCTAGGCGCCTAATTATGCAAGATTTCAGATTTTATGGAGCTTTGTCTGATTTTATAAATAAAATTCGCCCCTGTACTGGGCCGTACTGTCTCTAATTCTTGGGATTCGTGCCATTAAATGAATTCTGCCCTTTTCATTCTGTTTCTTGTTCCTAATCTAAGTGCCACCATCCTATTTAGCTTTGCATTCAGTATTAGAGTGATCTGATTGAGTTTTGAAGGTGATTCGAGTTTTTCAAGGAATTTCTAAGTGCTGGTTTATGAAGAAAACACAGGCCTGTCGACCAGATTGAAGGAATCTGTATCTTGTCCTTGGACAAGTGTGAAGGAATCTTAAATCTCTGCGGCACATTTCATAGTGGATGATCAAAAGCGAAACGAGGTTGGATCTTTAATTAATATCTTCAATTCTAAGCTTCAATTCTCAGCTTCATTTCTCAGCAAAGGAACTTATTAAATGTTATTGTAAACTTCATAATTGCTGGTTGTAATTTGATAGCAAGTTGTCTTCCCTCAATTTGTATGCTGGCAGTAGTACTGACAGCCTTAGATTCTTGCTTATCAGAGTGTAGAATTCCTTCTTCTGTATTTGCTATTGTTTGTGATCTATCTCTGCCCTATGGTCGCTACTATCCTATTCTGGGTTAGAAAGCACATTCTGGGTATCGAGAGTTTTGTAATCAGCATTTCCTTCAAGTTGCTTCAGTATTTGTATAACTCCGCCCTATGGTAGCTACTTCCCATTCTGGGTGAGCAAGCACATTCTGGGTGTTGAGTAGTTTCATTATTCAGCATTTCATTTCGAGTTTTGCTTTCTGTAATCACTCCGTCATATGGTCGCCCCTCACTCCGCTTTGGATTGGGTAGCACATACTTGGCGTTGAGTTCCCTTCTGTATCTTAAGTTTACTTCTTGCACGTTTCGGTTTACCCTTCTAACCTTAACGGGTGCACTGGCTTGAATGTTGTAATCTGTTATTTAAAAACAAAAAAAATTTGGCTCGGTATATTTCAGTGGTATCAGAGCCACGTATCCTGCCATCCTGTGAAATCAGCTTTCTATGAGTGACAGAGAACAGAGATATTTGGCAAGAGTATACAAGAGAGACACAGTTCAGACACAGTTGTATCAAGCCCCAGAAGGTCAAACCGCTTCAGAGATTTTGAGGGCTAATTGGGAGCCTTCACAAGAAACAGAAATGGGGGATAATGAAAGAAGTTCTGGCAACAGAGGTGACAATGGGAAAGGTATAGGCAATTCAGCCAATCTAGGTCAAGGACTTGATAAGAAGATGGATGCTTGGTTGGATATGTTCTCTCTCATGTTAGGGAGATTGGGCCCGAATACCCCACAAAACAATACAGTGCATGTCGGTGAGCATAGTGCTAATAACCAACACAATGGTCATGGTGCCCCACCTTCAGTTAGCAGAACCTACATTTCTGCTAGACCATTCAAACCCACGTTTTTGACACCAGCAATCCCACAGCCTGACCCCGAAGAAAATGTTTCATCCTTGGAGAGGGTGAGGATAGGCCGTACAGAGTATGACACCCTTCCCGATGAAGTAAAACTTGACATGTCTTTCAATGATTACATGGAGTATAGAAGGAAGGATAAAGGCCAAGGGAGAAATTATGATCAAAGAAGAACCCCAACACAAGGAGATTGGAATCAAGCTCTCAACAAGGTTACGCTTGCCCATTTTGATGGAAGCGATAATAATTCTGCTCGAGCCTGGTTACAAAAACTAGACAACTATTTGGCACTTAGGCCAATGGCTGAAGAAGAAGCGATTAGATTCGCTACGCTACACCTAGATGGGGTGGCGCATGAATGGTGGTACCATGGCCTAGTCACCTTAGGTCATGGGTCTATCACTAGCTACGATGAGTTCTCCAATAGACTCATTGAGAGGTTCGAGAAAAAGGACCCAGAAGTGCATTTTAGGGAATTGGCACAGTTGAGACAATATGGCACTGTGGATGCCTACATAGCTGAGTTTCAAAGACTTTCAGTTATGGTCACTGGAATTGCAGAGAGAAGATTAGTCATCCTATTCACTGAAGGATTGATGGAGCCAATCAAGGGTTGGATCAAAGCTTTTGATCCACCGTCCCTACAAGAAGCAATGAAAAAGGCTAGAAACATGGAGTGGGCTGCTCCCAAAGCAAAGTTCCATTCCAAACCAGCTTTTCACAAAGGTGATAGAGGGAAAAAGTTTCATCAGAAGCCTCACCATAAGGAGTTTAAACCTCAGAAACCTCCTGGCTCAAGATTGGATCCAGAGACTATCAATGAACTCCGTAGGAAAGGTTTATGTTTCCGTTGTTGGGAAAAATGGTCACAAGATCATGTGTGCCCAAAGGGGGCTAAAATTCATCAAATTGAGTTCTATACAGCTGATGAAAGCAATTCTGATTTTTCTGATCAGCAAGCTGATTTTGAGGACAGCGATGAAGAAAATACTCCAGAAGAGTCTGAAGGTGAAAAAGAAAGTGGTGGTACATTGGCTCAACTTTCGAGCTTCCAAAAGAATGAGTCCTTTAAAGTTCGGGGATGATCAAAGGGCAACGTATTGTTGCTTTAATTGACACTGGTGCAACACATAACTTCATAGACGAAGTTGTGGTGGCAAAGAAAGGATTGCAAACAGAAGACTTTGAAGGGTTCAGAGTTATGGTTGCGGATGGGTTTCACATCTCATGCACCAAGAGGATTCCGAACATGTCAATGCAATTGGGAAATTACGAAGTCAAGGATGACTTCTATGTGGTCAATATTGGAGATACGGATGCTGTCCTTGGCATTCAATGGCTGCGATCTCTTGGAGAGATCTCTCTAAATCTGCAAACTATGGAGTTGAAGTTTCAATCCGATGGGAAGAAGGTGGTGTTGAGAGGAATGTCAAATGGTGGCCCTCGGATTGTATCATTCAAGAGGATGGCGAAGTTGATCCGTCATGATCAAGTGGAATGGGCTGCTGAGTGCATGATTCTTCCAGCAAGTCCAGCTGAAACTAAAGTAGAGCATCCTCCTGATATCCAATCTTTACTCACCAAAAAGAGTAAAGTGTTTGCTGATTTACCTCCTGGACCTCCTCCTGATCGAGGTTCAGAACACATCATAGAGCTCAAGGAAGGAGCTAAACCGTGATCACAACTCCATACCGGTATCCGAAGAGGCAAAAGGATGAGATTGAGAAGAATATCCGAGAACTTTTGGAGATGGGTTTCATACGCCCAAGCAAGAGCCCCTTTGCTTCTGCAGTGGTTCTTGTAAAGAAGAAGGATGGTACCATGCGCATGTGCGTGGACTATCGTGCTTGGAACCAAAGCACTATCAAGAATAGATACCCCATTCCCAGAATAGATGAGCTCATTGATGAGCTACATGGGGCTAAGTTCTTCTCAAAGATTGATCTAAGATCCGGTTACCATCAGATAAGGATGAGGGGATCAGATGTGGAAAAGACAGCTTTCAGATGTCACTATGGCCACTTCGAATTCTTAGTCATGCCATTTGGTTTGACTAATGCACCGGCCACCTTTCAGTCTTGCATGAACCGTGTGTTTCAGAATCAGTTAAGGCGGTTTGTGCTGATATTTTTTGACGACATTCTGATCTACAGCAAGACTTGGGAAGATCACCTCAAGCACTTGGAGGAAGTGCTTAGTATCATGGAATCTGAGAGTTTGTTCGCAAAGGCTTCCAAATGTGAATTTGGAATGGTGGAGTTATTATACCTTGGCCACATAATCAGTGCTGAGGGAGTAAAGGTGGATCCGGAGAAGATCAAAGCCGTGGTTGATTGGCCACCACCTGAAAGTTTGACACAGTTGAAAGGTTTTTTGGGCCTTTGTGGTTTCTATCGGAGGTTTGTTAAGGGGTATTCTCAGAATGCAGCTCCCCTTACTGATCTCACCAAAAAGGGAGCCTTTGTTTGGTCAGAAAAGGCTCAAGTTGTTTTTGACAAATTTAAGAAGATCATGAGCTCGTGCCCAGTTTTGGCTATCCCTGATTTCTCTAAGCCATTCGAGCTGCAGTGTGATGCATCGGGTGAAGGAGTTGGTGCTGTCTTGATGCAAGACAAACACCCTATTGTGTTTGAAAGCCGGAAATTAAGGGGTGTGGAAAGGTCATATTCAATTTATGACAAAGAAATGCTTGCCATTATGCATGCATTAGCCAAGTTCCGACAGTACTTGGTGGGGAATAAGTTCGTGGTTAAAACAGACCACAATAGCCTCAAGCATTTTATGCACCAGAAGGATTTAAATGAGAGGCAACAGAAATGGGTAAGTAAGCTTCAAGCTTACGACTTTGACATTGAATACGTCAAAGGAAAAAATAATGTAGTGGCCGATGCTCTATCCAGAAGGCCTCATCTTAGCTCATTGTGTGAGCTTACTGCAGATTGGAGAGACATGTTGCTTGCTGATTATGCAAAAAATCAGTTTGCAACCAGCATTCTGGAAGGTACTTTCCATGATGAAAAGTACCAGGTGGTTGAGGGTTTGATTCAGTATAAGGGTAGAATCTTTCTGGTGGCTGATTCTAAGCTCAAGAAGAAGATTCTTTTGAATTTTCATGACATTCCAATTGCTGGTCACCAAGGGTTTTTCAAGACCTATAGGCAGATCCGAGAAAGGTTTTCTTGGAAAGGATTGAAGAAGGAGGTTCAACGTTACATTCAGGAATGTCCTGTTTGTCAAGCAAATAAAAATGAGCACACATTGCCAGCCGGTTTGCTGCAACCACTTCCAATTCCCAATCAAAAATGGGAAAGCATTTCAATGGATTTCATCACTGGGTTGCCCAAGGCCCAAGGGAAGGATTGCATTTATGTGGTAGTTGACAGACTCACCAAGTTTGCTCATTTCTTTGCCATTACCAGCACTTTTTCTGCAGCCCAAGTTGCAGATTTGTTTTTTCGAGAAGTGTTTAGACTTCATGGTTTGCCTAAGAATATTGTAAGTGATAGGGACAGTAAGTTCCTAAGTACCTTTTGGCAGGAAATTTTTAGAATGAGTGGTACTGTGCTCACCCCAAGCACGAGTTATCACCCCCAAACTGACGGGCAAACAGAAGTGGTGAACAAGTGGCTAGAAGGCTACTTGAGAAACTATGTGTCAGAATAGCAGAAAGCTTGGGTTAAGTGGCTGCATATAGGCGAGTACTGTTACAACTCTACCTTCCATATGTCAATCAAAATGTCTCCTTTCTTGGCACTTTATGGGTATGAAGCACCCAGCTTTGCAGATTTGGTGTTTGGTGACAGCAAAGCACCTTTAGCCAAGGATTTGTTGCAGTATAGTCAGGACATAATGAAGTCCTTGAAGGAGAATTTGCAGATTGCACAAAATCAGCAGAAGTTGTATGCTGATCAGAAGCGTATTGAGCGTTCTTTTGAGGTTGGGGATATGGTCTATCTCCGTTTACAACCTTACAGACAGTCAACTCTCAAGAAGAGTGGAGCTGAGAAGCTCAAACCTCGCTTCTATGGGCCATTTAGGGTCATCAGAAAGGTTGGGGCTGTTGCTTATGAGTTGGAGCTACCTTCAGATAGCAGAGTGCATAACGTCTTCCACGTGTCTCGCCTCAAGAAGGCTCTTGGACACAATGTGGTTGCTTCTTCACAGTTGCCACCATTGGACGAGGAAGGACAGTTGGTTCTGGTTCCCGAGTCGATACTTGACTTCAGAGAACGTTCCTTGAGAAATAGAACTATCAGAGAATGTTTGGTAAAGTGGAGGAACCTGCCGATGGAGGATGCAACTTGGGAAAGTGATGAGATAATGCAGCACCCTAGTTTGCAATTG
>VDFB02127851.1:0-61176 GCA_007258455.2 Sequoia sempervirens
TTGAAAATGAGTTCAGAGAATACAGAAAAAAATTGTTTGAAAGACACCAAACCTTTGTATTGTTTTTTATTATTGTATTAAGACTCAGACTGTGTCATTTGTTTGGCCTCTCTGTTTCTTAGTTAGTTGATAAAACATTATACTATGTTGTTACTGTACTGAGTAGTTTATTTGCAGAACTTCTATAATTTCAATATAAGTTTGTTGATTTAGACCATGTCTTGGACTCTTCTTTTTAGTGAATGTGCATGAAAGTTATTTTATGTTATTTAATAGACTTGGGTTTTTCATCTATGCTTTCTGTCATTTTCGGACATGCAGATTGTTGAATGGGCCCTTAAATCTCACCGGAAGGTAATATTTTCCATGCCTACTAACTTACATCTTGCAAATTGCCTTAGATTAGATATTTATTTTATATATTTGCTTCCTTTTCCCTTTCCAACCCCCCAATTACAGAAGGAGCTGACTTATTTAAAAACCTGAAGGTCACTCAATTTAGCGCAATTGGTCCCCCCGTTAACTGAGTTTCCCATAAGATTTTTTCTTAGAATTTTTAGGCTTGAACATGGCCCTACCCTTCAATGGAGAGTATAGACTAAGGGACCCCTAGTATGCCATCCGAGTCTCTAGTGTTGTGTCCTACATAACCAATTCAGTCATACAACTATAGACTTATCTAAATAAGTATGACCCTACTTATGGGTTATACAATCTAGATCACAGTGAGCCGACTAATGCAAGTAGAGAATTTTGCACTACTTTGACCAAAGTTTGAAAAATATTTCAACCACTTCCTTAAAAGTGGAGTCGTATGTTCACCTACCTCTAACTTGACTTGGAATCATTCGTGACCTAAGGTTTAGCATAACTGACTATTTGACCAACTAGTTTGACTTTTCAAAATATTTTCATTTATATGTGATGACTCACTAAGTTGATAAATGACCAAATTGGTTAAGTTCTCTAAATTTGAACACCCATGTTACATTCTCGTAACCACTTGGGTCTTGGCATTTGCCACTTGTTCAAGTCCTTAAAACAAAACAAGCGAGTGACTACTCTACTATTTTTATGCACGTTTGATTAATAATGATGAATCAACATCATCAAATCGACACACTTGATCTCATCTTTAAAGGATTGACTACATGTCAAATAAATACTATAATATAATTTTAAACATAAATAGAAGATCACTTCTTCTTAATAATGTTTCAATCTTTTCAATGATTTTCCATAAGGTTATATACTTGAGAACTCATTAATGTTTATGGTATAAAAACAATTTATAATTTCCAATTTGTTTTGCTTAAAGGAAAATTGAGTTCATGTGTTTGAAACTCTTCCACAATTTTAGTTTATAAATTTGGTTATATACATATAATATAGCTGCTATAGCATAAGCTTATCTTCTTTTTTGTGGGAATACATAACATTAAATTCAATCTACTCATTATTTTCATGAATATATTTATGTATATATATACATACTTAAATGCATTCCCATAAGAAGGTATATATAAAATTTCATATATCTAACTAGAAATGAAATTTCCTTAAGAAAATAAAATAAATTATTTAAATTTTCACAGCTGAGACTAAGTGTCTTGTTGTTTTAACAGTTTGAAAGAAGGAAATATACAAACTCTTGTATAATCTATAAATAATCAGACCATATATTGGCTATTTAGCATATGGAATTCTTCATAATGTAATAACTATACTTTCATCATTCAATATTTAACTTTGAGTTTTAAAGTATAGTTTTAAATCGCGAAATAAAGTATACATAAAGTGTAATTTCATGCTTGTAAACTATTGTTTCTGCACTTAAGCTCTAGAAGTCTCAGTCTCTATGTGAGTCATAATCTTTTCCAAGAGTTGAACTTGCAATACTGGAGAAAAATCAGACTTATCTTCGAATTCACTTCCAAAAAATACCAAATGAACAACAAATGAATACTTATATTCTCAAACTCTCCTTAATGTTGCACTTTCTTTAACTCACAGAGATAATACAAGTGTTGCTATCCAAAGAGAAACTATGAAATCTATGATATATCTTTCAAAAAGATAAGGAAAATTGAAATTTCTAATTAAAGTTATTAACAATTTAACAAGAACATTGAAGTTTGAACAACGAAAATGTTGAATTCAAATTTTATATTCAAGATTTCATAATGATGATTACAATGAGTATAATAATGAATCATTTCAAAATAACAAAATGCAATGAAGTGAAGCCTCTAATCATCCCCAAAATCCTCATCACTAGAATTTCTAGAATTGGAAGTGGACACATGCTCAAACTCCGCCAAACTAATACCAACCAACCCTACATGTGTAATTGTAGCATCCTCATCAATTTGTGTTGGCTCCTTTGGCTCTACATCCCATCGTGTTATTGGACCCTCTTTGTACACAAGTGTCTTGTGATTAATGAGACACAAAGCACTATGTACAACTACAAGCTTCTCTGCTCTCCAAGAGGTAAGTTTATTCCTCTTAAGAGAGTTGATTATTACACCTTGAATTTTGACATGCAAATTACTTTAAATTTTACTTTAAAAATGTGTTTTTAACATCAATAGATGGTTATATGTTATTTGAAATTTTGATAACATTATAATGCAATGCAATGTGTTTCAATTTTAATGATTATTATTATTTAATCAAGATTATGATGTGTCTAGTAATGGACTAACTATGTGAAATGGAGGGAAATGGTGGGATTTGTTTAAATGGAGGTTTACCAATAATTTACTATAAATAGAAAGGGAAAAATGTGGTATAATGCACCCATCTCCCTCCATTTCATTAGGAAAAAGAGATCCCTTAAGCGAAGGTTGAATTTGAACCCTTAGGTGAGTCAACTTTGAAGGAGATCTTATTTTCCTTATGATCTAGGATGGGGCAGATCAGTTGAAACAACACTTTTAGGAGAAAGACTAAAAATACTAAATAAACCCAAAATGCAAAGTAACACATGAAATCAAAAGATTAAACCTTAATCTAACGGAACCTACAACTTTCAGATAGATCTTAGAAGGTTAAGTATTTTTGCACCTGTCATCAAAATGTTGTTGAGTGTCCTTTGAGACTCATTCACCCAAGGGTGAATGGGTCTTTTTAGGGCTTTCTGAAATCACTTTATGGGTCCTCTGCTCCTATGTTTGCACTCCAAAATTCTCTAGATTTCATAGTTAAAATTTCACAAATAAATTTTGAAAGTGAGTTTCCATGGCTTGACGACAACTTTGACAACTTTTGCAACTTTGACAACTTTTCTAATTTTTCTCTTTAATAGATCTTCAATCCTTCTTCAAACTAAGATCTACAAAACACACAAGTGAGAAAAATTGTTTGTTTTTGGTGAATGGGGGTTTTCCTTGTTCAAACCCCATTTTGGTAATTAAACCTTGAATTGAAACAATGAAACATGAAAGGAATGATGAATGAACAAGTGCTACATTGCAACTCACCAAACCCTTGATTTGGAACCCTTGAAGGATTGAAACTAAATTCATATCTCCAAGGTCTTGATCTTGCATGAAATGGCTTGATTGATGATATGATCTTGATGCTTGAAATTTAACTTGAATGCTTGAAATCTACATCACAATGTTTGCTCCAAAAACATGCATGATGATTGATAACTTTGACATGATGCTTGAGATCTTGATTTTTGCAGCAAATGCTTGAGAAATATGCTCTTGAACACCTTTGACAATAATTTTGGCTCTTGTGAAGTTGCTCCAAATTTTCTAGGATTTGAATTGATAAAAGACCTTGCTTTATAGACAATTTTCTAATTTCCCAAAAATTAAACATTACAAACCGACATTTAAAACTTGAATTTAGGACATTAAGATGCTACCAAAAACATGTTTAAAATTTGAATTTTTGATTTTAAGGGGGACCCATTCGCCCAACGTCGAATGGGTCCTGACCTAAATTATTAGGACCTATTCATTTCAAGGTGTTAAAAATGATAATTGCATTAATTAAATAATAATTCCCCTTTTGAAAATTGCAATTAACTAGGCTTGGAGATGCAAAATTTAGGCAATTAGAGGCTTAATTAAGCTCAATTAATTAAGGAATCTAAAACATAGTGTGAAAATGTAAGGAGTACATTTTTTGACACTACATTTACCCCCACTTTAGTGAGAAGATGAGTCTGCACTCAAACTCACACTAAAGTAGCCAAACAAGCGTTAAGAGAGGTCTAATTGTATAGTTGTTGAAAATATAAGACAACAAAGGTCAAGGAGGATGATCAAGACCCCAAGATCTAAGATCTCACAGAAAACCAACAAAGGTACAAAGAGACACATTCTTATGCTAAATATGCAACATCAAGACAAGATGCACAAGTATACAATACCAAAATTAATGAGAAAAGAGAGAAGGGGATGGATCAAGACTTGATTGTTTGTTCAATCAGTATGGATCAAGCCTTAGCTATTTTTCTAAAAATATTTACAAGTGGAAACCTGTTGTCCACTATGCAAAAAAAATATGCTCACACGGGCTAGTGAAATTCGTTGTCAAGTAGGTGAGCCCCAAAAAGTGGCTAATGGGAAGGTCATGCCAATTCTAGGCTCCCATTGTACTAACCATAACAAATTTATACCTATTAATAACTTTAATAAGGCACCACAGAAATGGTCACAAGGCTAGCAAGTTGCATTATTCTAGGCACTCATGATAAATGCTCCACTGATAAGCAAGTTGTGTTATACTTGGTGGCCTTGAAAAAGGTTTTACATGCAATAGGATATTCAAAGGGGTTTTTCTTAGTTCATGAAAGGTATCGCTTTAGGGAACAACATGCTTAATGTCTCCAAGAGAGGAGTAGTCGAGGATAAAAGATTTGTGACTTAGGGAATGCAATTCATAGCATGACCACTAAGAGGAATGACATATGCTCATAAAGGATGCAATCTTGAAGGACGTTAAACCCAATGATGCCACCAAGAAGACACATCACATGAAGTAAGAAGACCACTTTTTGAAGCAAACAATGAGTGGGGATGCGTATGCCCCCACTTTAAAGGAATTGCTAAACACCATGTTGTGGGTGATTACTTTAAAGTAGAACACAATAAATGCTAATATATGAGAGGTTTATTTGGAAAGCCCTATGTTTTTTACATATATTTCCAATTAGATCTACATCATGGAAAGGAGGGTTACCCCCCATATGCAATCCTAAGATAACACATAAGGGATCCATGGAATTGGGGTCAACATTTATCGTTGCAACAGTGATATAATCGAGCTCAAAACTGTCATCATTCCCCAAATAACTCATGGAACAACGAGCACAAAAGAAGAATGAAAAATAAAGAGAGATAAAAAAGAGGAGAGATTTTGGGTCAACATGGAAGAGACCTGAATGTCTCGACACCTTGCATCATCCCCAAAAATAAAATGCAAGACAAAAGATAAAGGTTATGACAGACAAAAAAATGTAGATAAAAATAGGTCACAATCAATTTGCTTCCTTTGTATCCTTACACCAACGGAGTCACAATGGTCATCCAAAGTAGGCTCACAAACATATAAAGACATCAAGCAACACAGTATAAGGGATCACATTATGCACATGCAATCACAAACAACACAAAGAGAAGAATATAATACTAATATGGCACATGTGAGTCAACCTATAGCAGGTCATCCACATCCCAATCTTGTTCATCATATGTAGAAGGTGAACAATTAGTTAAAGGGACAACAACAAGTGATGTACTAGGAGCATCAACACATGGTGAGTCACTCTTTATATAGGACGACCATCACGGTTATTATCATCTAGGCTCATATAAGAGTAAAACAATAAATTCAAATCATTATGCACTTCCTCATTAATTTTAGCATTCTCATCATCATTATCCAAATTAATCATAATAAGAGGCCTAATGATAATGTCCATAGAAGTTTCTTGTTGTTTTTGTTGTGGCGAAGGTGGAGAATCATCATGCTTTGCTTTGATTGGTGTTTGATCTTGATTTTCTATTTTATTCTCTTCTTTTAATCTACAAGAAATAGCATGATGTCTACGTCTACACTCTTTAGCATTTATGTTTCTTTTTGAAAAAAATTTCAAGTTGTGATTGTGTAGGAGCGGGTTTATCAAACATAGGTTTCTTTTCTTCCCACAAGGGAGGAACATAAGGAACCATGGGAGGTTGTTCAACCAATTTATCTTTAAATTTATAAACTTTTTTATCTTAGGAGGGAAAATGGTACTTATTTCATTATCTCTTGGTCTTTTGTAGTAAATAGGCAAAGGATTTATCATGGGTTGGTCTTGGTTACTTGGAAGAGCTTTTGGTTCAAACATGGGTTGAGGCAAGTTGTAAGGGATAATTCTGCTATGTGCTTTGCCTTAAAATTTTGATAAGATTTGAAAAAGAAGTATTCACGAGGCTTAATAGGTTCTATAGGTTCAGGCCAAAAGATATCCAATGAGAAATTCCCATGGGATGACACATGATTAAAGCCACTATGGTGTACAGTAAATATATGATTGTCAAACAAAAACTTTAAGCATTTATGCACTACTGACGGAACGACATCCATGGAGCATAGCCATGGATAACCAAGCTTCATACGGAATTGGTTCGACAACAGGATGATGCAAAATGAGACATTCAATTTTTTTGGTCCAACTTGTAAAGGAAGAGTGATCAAACCTATCGTAGGGCAAGCAAAACCATTATGCATTTTGATCCATACTTTCAGTTGTTCATAAGAATCTTGATAAATTTCATGCACAAATAAGAATTCCTTGGTGATCATATTCTCTACACACACAGGATCAATTAATATCCCATTAGTAGGCTTGCCATTGATTCTTCCAGCTATGTAAAGAGGACCATAAGGTGCATGTCTAATTAAATGTCATTTTTTTGAGAAAGCAATGTCAAGGAGCATTTTGGTTTGGCCCTTACGAGGTTGAACATCAATGAAGGTGACCATACATTCTATGTCTCCTTCATTTTTATTTATACCATCATTATTGGCATCTTCAAGCTTTTCAACATTCATCACATCATTCTTGGCATCATTAGCTTTCACAAAAGAGAAATTATGATTTGGCATGAGGTTGGTAAAGATTTGCAAATTTTGGTTGGGTGGGGCAATGGACTTATTTTCTTTATCATTAACACCACCAATCTGGATGTGATTAGAATCAATGAGGTCTTGCACAATATGTTTAAGATGCTTACATTATTTTGTATCGTGCCCATTTTGTTAGTGATAATGGCAAAAGGCATTCAAGTTAAAGTTTGGAGGTAAGGGCTTAGTTGTATTAATGGCTCTAACAAGAGATAAGGTAGCTAAGTTCTTACTTATAAGTTGCAACATGATGGAGTGAAGTGTATCAAGTAAAGGGGTAAATTTTCTACTCTTCTCCCTAAATGGATATGGATTTGTCATTTTTATAGCAGCCACTTGCGAGTTAACATGTTGACTTGTTTGAGGTGTATTTATTTGTAAAAGGTCTTTACTTTATTTCTTGAAAAGTTGGAAATTATTGTGGGGCACAACTTTGGATTTCTCAAAATTATTAGGAGTTTTTGCTTCATGATGACTAACCTAATTCTGATAGTCACGAAGGGTCATGCACAAGTGTGTAAAGGAGGGAAACTTCAACATCTCAAATTTAGCTTCAATATTGTTATGCAAGTTGGCTATAAACATTCTTTGAAGGTCGTCATTAGGAATCTTAATTTTTATTTGTGAGTAAAGCAATTAGTATCATGCTATGAAATCAATGACCTTTTCATCTTTATTTTGTTTACAATGCATTAAATTAGCTAAGGTCATTATAGGACCCATATGCACTTGGAAGTGGTTAAGATAGGCATCAACAAGTTCATTGAATGAACTAATTGAGTTATTTGGTAAAGAACAAAACCACTCCAAGGCAATGTATTTCAAGGATCTAAGGAAAATTTTAGCCAACAGTTTTCTTCAAAAAGGAAGTCACTACATAGGGTTGTATATGTCGAGACATGGTTGCTAGGGTCTCCTTTTCCACCGTATTTCTCAAATCTAGGAATCTCTATTCCTTGTGGTATTTGCGCTCTCAATATCTCCAAGGATAAGGGGTTTCTTTTAACATATTGTGAAGGTTGGCCATTTTGACTTTGGTTCAATGTAACAATTTTTTGTTGGAGGGATGAAACATTTTATAGGAGTTGGTTAAGGACAGGATCATTATTTGTGTCATGAGATGGAGGTGAATAAGATGGATTAGAAGATATGAGATTTGAATGCACAAAGATAAAGGAATTCCAAGTGAAAATACCTAAGGTGGTATTGCCATTGCTATTAGGTTTTTTAGTTGTTGTAATAGTTGGATTAGTGTATGTCGGAATAAAGGTCATAGTTATGGAAGGAGGAATTATATTTCCACCTTGACTTTGAGTAAACCTCAGAGTTTGAGCACAACTAGCTACTGTAAGAACATGTTTATCAATAATATGAGCTAGGCTATGAACAATATCTACTCCTTGATCATTATCAAGCATTTTCCTCATGTTATCGAGGATAGGAATTGCAATACCAACAACGTATTCAAAACTCACAAAATTTTGTAATTTCTCTAAATCTTCATCCATTTGTTTTAGTTCATCTTGATGGACATTAGAAACCATTGTGTCATCATCAATCACATTAGTTTTGGGTAGGGTGGTCATGGGAAAAGAGGTATCATAGCTATATTCCATAGTGGGTTGAATAGTATCAACACTATGAGTGAAAGAGTTGGAAAACTCAAAATCCATGAACGTAGGAATGCAAGATGGTATGAGTCTCGAACTACATCTCACCACAATATTAGTAATAGGACATCAGGTTGTGAAGCTCATACAAATTTCACCAAACCTATGTGCACTAAAAATGGAGAATAACTTCTAGATAAATGCAATCAAACACCCTAGAATATGAAGTGCAATGCAAGTATGTAAAGGAGAGCAATTTCTAGATTTTAAACAAGATAATTTATTGATTATACTATGAAAAAACCTAAAAATGATGTCTTTTAAATTCAATTTTGATTTCCAAACAATGCACTCAATTAGAACAATTAAATCTAATGCAAAGGATGATAGATTTTTTTGATTTCTAAAGCTAAAACCTAGGTTTAATAGTAGATCAGAAGAATGCAAACAAAGACAAATCACTACCCAAAAGTCTATAACAATACCTATACAGGAATATATTCACCCTAAGGCGAATGGGTCCTAGCACGTGGGTTGCAAAAATTTGAATTTGAGTTTAAAGTTTAGATCTAGGGTTTCTTGTTTCATATTATAAATTGTACTTTCAGTGGCTGGTTTTTCCAAAATTTTATGTTTAAATGCAAGTGCAATGTATGAAAAATGATGAACAATATGACACTTTTTGAAATGCAATTTTGACTCATTTTTTGAATATGAATGATCACACATACACTAACATACAAATACTATGCAAAATTAATGTAAATTTTTGAATTTTTTCAGATTTTAAAGCATGCAAATTGCAAACTTAAAACCCTAAATGAAATTCTAACTAATGTAAGTTAACAACCCTAAATGAGATGCAAATCAATGCAATGCAATGAAAAGTAATGCAAATCTTAGATCTAGGGTTTGAATGGACTCCAAATCAAAAGATTTATAGTGCAAGAATGCCATTTTCACCAAAATGAAATGGTGGGAAATGGTGGGATTTGTTTAAATAAGGGTTCACCAATAATTTACTATAAATAGAAAGGGGAAAATGGGGTATAATGCACCTACCTCCCTCTATTTCATTAGGAAAAGAGATCCCTTAAGCCAAGGTTGACTTTCAACCCTTAGGTGAGTCAACTTTGAAGGAGATCTTGTTGTTTTCCTTATGATCTAGGACGAGGCAGATTTGTTGAAACAACACTTTTAGGAGAAAGACTAAAAATACTAAATAAATCCAAAAATGCAAAGTAATACATGAAATTAGAAGATTAAACCTTAATCTAATGAAACCTACAACTTTTAGATAGATATGAGAAGGTTAAGTATTTTTGCACCTGTCATCAAAATGTTGTTGAGTGTCCTCTAAGACTCATTCACCCAAGGGTGAATGGGTCTTTGTAGGGATTTTTGAAATCACTTTATGGGTCCTCTGCTTCTATGTCTGCACTCCCAAATTATTTGGATTTCATAGTCGAAAGTTCAAAAATAAATTTTGAAAGTGAGTTTCCATGGCTTAATGACAACTTTGACAACTTTTCCATTTTCTCTTTAATAGATCTTCAATCTTTCTTCAACCTAAGATTTGAAAAACACATAAGAGGGAAAAATTGTTTCTTTTTGGTGAATGTGGGTTTGCCTTGGTCAAACCCCATTTTGGTGATTAAACCTTCAATTAAGACAATGAAACATGAAAGGAATGATGAATGAACAAGTGCTATGTTGCAACTCACCAAACCCTTGATTTGGAACCCTTGAAGAACTGAAACTCAATTCATATATCCAAGGTCTTGATCTTGCATGAATGGCTTGATTGATGATATGATCTTGATGCTTGAAATTTGACTTGAATGCTTGAAACCTACATCACAACGTTAGCTCCAAAAATATGCATGATGTTTGATAACTTTGACATGATGCTTGAGATTTTGATTGTTGCAACAAATGCTCAAGAAATCTTCTCTTAAACACCTTTGACAATACTTTTAGCTCTTGTGAAGTTGCTCCAAAATTTCTAGGATTTGAATTGATAAAAAGCCTTGCTTTTATAGACAATTTTCTAATTTCCCAATAATTAAACATTATTAGAAAACACTTAAAACTTTAATTTAGGACCTTAAGATGCAGCCAATAACATGTTTAAAATTTGAATTTGTAATTTAAAGGGGGACCTATTCACCCAAGGGTGAATGGGTCCTAACCTAAATTATCAGGACCTATTCATTCCTGGGTGTTAAAAATGATAATTGCATTAATTAAATAATAATTCCCCTTTCAAAAATTGCAATTAATTAGGCTTGTAGATGCAAAATTTAGGCAATTAGAGGTTAATTAATTTCAATTAATTAAGGGATCCAAAACATAGCGTGAAAATGTAAGGAGTACATTTTCTAACACTACACTATGTTATTGGATTTTTAAGTGAAATGCAGGATCGGATTCTTACCCTCCCAAAGGGAGGGAGAGTATCACCAAAGAGAGGAGCATAGACATGAAAAATAAACAGGTTAATTCCAAATGAGTTGAACACACAGTCACGTAAGTCTATGTAACCAATTCGAGTAAGTAATTCTAGTCCTGTCATTGAGTTAATTTCAAATTTTGACGAAATTTGGGTCGATTCGTAAGGTTAGGATGAGCCTTGTTGAGTTCTTGACCTAGTCTTAATTGATAAAAATAGCGTTACATAAGTATCATCTTCATCATTTCGATTTATCAAATTTGTTTATATAAAGTCTAATTGACTATTATTTAAATTCATTTTATTAAATGGCATTTTGAAGGTAGCTCGACATGCTAATATAAGCATGTAAAGGTAAGTAAATATCTTCAAAATACATAACCACTTTGTGGGGCTTAAAGGCCTCCATCAAAGACTTCAAACTAAGAGTTTTAAACTGCATTAATGCCATTATGGAGAGCATAAAGGTGGCGCTGAAAGTTCAACTATTTGCTAAAGCCATTAAGAAGCAGTAGCTTCTATTTATAGTATGCATATTAATGTGAACATAGGGAGAATTGGTGTCGCTTGTTAGGGAGTTTATGATTCTTTTAGTGGTCATTAAAAAGGTATTTTAAAAGTTATTAACATAGCAATTAAGTGGTTAGGACCACACAAATAGAGAGGGAATAGTGGACTGATGACTTACATTTTATGTTGTTGCATTTTGTTCAAGCATTATTCATACCACAGGGAGAAGGTGAGCGCGGATTGGAGAGGAGACTTGAAGAGTCTAGTATCATAGAGGACTATTATTATTACGGAGAGGTTGAAGATTATTAGGAGAAGGGCAGGGAATGAGCGGAGGTAGCACAAGTTTGTGAGAGACTGAGAATTATATTGCAGTGTATCATGCCATTTATAGACAAATCTCTCTATTGTTTTGAGTGAGGAGTTTACATTTTGCTATCAGTTGTGGTGAATACTAAAGAAGATATATAATTAAATCAGAGTTTAGATGTTGGCAAGCTGAGATTTCTTGGAGCAGCTTGGTTGAGCACTGTAACTGTGTACTGGAATTTCTAAAAGTACAGAAACAAAGAGTAACACATGCATGCTTTCATACTTTATTTTTCTCAAGTAAAATTTTGTATTCTAAATCTAGAGTTTTAGTTAAATGAAAGATGAAAGAAAAGTTAATTATGGTGAAACATATATGTTGAGATAGAGAATAAATGATCTGATTTGTATAGACTTATGCATGAATTTATTTAATCTCTTTCAAATCTAAATGGACAACAGAGAAGAGATTTATTTTTTAGCTATGATAAATAATTTATCCCATTTTTTTGGAAACTATATTTACAATTTGATATATATATAAATTCTAAATCTAGAGTTCCAGTTAAATGAAAGATGAAAGAAAAGTTGATTATGATGAATCATATATGTTGAGATAGAGAATAAATTATCTAATTTGTGCAGACTTATGCATGAATTTATTTAATCTCTTTTAAATTTGAATGGACAACAGAGAAGAGATTTATTTATGAGGTGTGATAAATAATTTATCTCATTTTTTCTCAGGAAACTATATTTGCAGTTTGATATATATATAGAGAGTGTGTAAGGGACATTTAGTGTTATATATCTATAAAATTATAAGATAAACTTGAAGCTTATTATGTTGTGTCGACTAAAAGAAATCAATTTTGTAATTTGAATTATCAAAAGATTCTAAACATCACAAAACGTGCTCATTCTTATTTAAGAAATTGGAAAATGTATTATACTTTAACTAGCACTATTAATGTGTTCTTTTCTAGAGAACCAAGAGGAAAAACATAGATGAGTTGGAATTATTTTAAAGAAGTTATCTACTTACTATCTAGAATAGTATTATTTTATTTTACTCATTTGTTAAGTTGACTATAACTTATGTGAAAGAGAAGGTATCTTGAGTCAATGTCATTATTTGAAACATTATAATAAAATTCGCACGAAAAATAGGAGAGTATTTTACTCTTAGATTTGAATGCAAGAACTTATGAACAAGTGGTAGTACCCAAGTTCTAAGATGTTGCAAGTACACAACACGCGTGTTCATTGTCAAGAAGATGTTTTCGTCTTAGTCATTTACCGACTATAGCAAGTTACAATTTTATGATCTAATATCCTTCAAAAAAGTTAGACAAATAGTCAACCAGTCAGTCATGTGTTAAACCTTAGGTGCAAGGTCATTTCCAAGTTGAGTTAAAGGTGTGTGAACTTAGGACTTCATTTCCTAAAGAAGTGTTTGATGTATTTCAAATATTTAGCCAAAGTAATGCAAAAGTCTTTGCTTGCATCACTCAATTCACTGTGTTCTAGATTGCATATCTAGTCAGATTGATCATATTTTGTTAGAGATGTCTAAAGTCGTATGGATGATTATTTATGGACACAACACTAGAACTTAGATGACATGTATTTGTTGGTTCATTTGTCTATACTCTTCATGAAGGGTAGGGCCACTTCCAATTGAAAGGTGTGTGGGGGAGCGTCAGTCTCTGGTTGGAGTAGCGCTTGGGTGATGCTCTCCCTCTTGTAGACGACAACGTCAAGGCTTGTGAAACAAAAGTAGATTTCCAGATATGGAAGGTTTTCACCTTGTATCTCTTTATGTGATATAAATTTGTATACTTGAAAAACATTTCACTTATGATTTGTAATAAAAAGTTTTTTATTTCTCAAGTTGCAATTAATATAGTGCAAATTCAAAAGTCATATTATTCATTTATATATTGACAATGTTTGATAAATGTTATATGAAAGTGAAAAAAAAAACTTATTTTTAAAAGCATATGTTTATTTACTTCTATGGTAATTTACAAAGTAATTACTGTGTAGTAAGAGTATGTTACATGGATGAAGCTATAAGTAGACTAGTGCCTCTCAACAACTGAAGAACTAGAAACCTGAGGTAGCAATTGAATGGATGGAGTGGAGTCAAAGAAATCAGTTCATGACAATTCTACCACAAAATTGGGTCCTCTTGTGTCATAGTTCCCATACCCATCTTGACTGCCTCAAAATAATCCCTAGGAGTGACAAATTTTGTCCACTCAGTACAAATGATGTCGGCCACTACAAGACCATACATTTTTCAATGGCCTTAAAGAACCCTGCCTTCACTTCAACATCATGTAAGGGTGTAACTCTACAAGGATTTTGCACATACCACTTAGGGTTCAATGCAAAGGCAACCATATGCAAGGGAGTGTTGAGCTTATCCAACCTCTTTTCGATTGGTTGAATATGCTTATTGTAGAATGCTAATGTGGAGTCCTCTCGCACAACAACCTTCATTTGGCCTAGCATAGAATCAATGCACTCATACACCTCTCCAAGACTAGGTGCATTAGCATCCTCATATCTAATGACTTGGAAAACAGGAGAAATGATGGAGACTATGTATTTTGTAGCACTCCAAAAAACATCACTCTTCCCTACATCCTTCACCCTCTTCTCTTGCTCTATCTTGGACTTGGACCACCGATTCCATCCTACTGTCATAATCATTAATTGCAATGCCTCTTGCAACTCAAGCATTCTCTCCAAGAGAATGAAATAGAATGCATATCTAGTCTCGACTAGTTTCCAAAAATTCCTTCTTAAAGGTTTTGAAAAGTGCATGTGAAGTGTGATGGTTGCAGATAAACATCTATACATCTCTAGCATCATTGACCATTGCTTTGATCCAATCAATCTTTCCGACGTCCTTGAGTGCATTATTCATGGCATGCACACAACAAGGAGTCCACCAAATGTGTCTATAAGTTGTCTCAATCAATTTCCTTGTAGCTTTGTACACATGGGGTGCATTTGTCACTACTTAGACCACATTTTGTGGCCCAGCCTCCTCAATAGCATCCTTGAGGATCTAAAACTAAAAATCGACATCCTTGTGATGCCTTGAATAATCAATTACATTAAGAAAATATAGGCCCTCTGAACATGTAACCATGATATTGATGAGTGGATGATGTCTAATGTTCGTCCACCCACCCATGACAATACTGCATCCATTTGCCATCCAACATTCCTTCATTTTCTCCATTAACACATTTACCTTGAAATAGCTCTTAGCCAAGATTGTGACCTTCTCAATTTTGTCTCCCCTAGTGGCACATATGATGGTCTTGCCCTTGCTACCATCGCCATCGCCTCCTTATAATAAGGAGATCAAGCCACACAAAATGGAATGCCATTAGCAAAGAACTTGCCAATGACATCATCTGCATCATCCTTCATTTGCACATTGAATAATTCAACTATTAGGTTAGGAGCATCAATTGTCAACGTTTGTTTCCCCTAGCCTCTGTTGTGTGGGCTCTTGAAGTAGAAGATGGCATACATCTAAATTGTCTCTACAAAGAAGTAGAACCATGTGGCTAGCTTTGATTACCCTTGGCCTATGAGACAAAGAAACAAATATAGGTACAACTAGACTGTCTTCACCACCAACACCTTATAGCCTACATATCTCATCCTTGAATTTCAGGTTATTCGATGACGCCAAAAATTTACATGCTTCCACACCTTTTCCTTGAATATCAAAGAGGTGGGCATTGACTCTGGTAATGTTGCCAAACCATTCAAGGCGACAAAAGTGGCACTTCCACAACCTTGTGCCCCTAGATGTCCCCGACTTGCTTGGTAATTTTGTTGCAAATTGTTTCAAAGAAGACTTAGGATCAAAAAAACCCTTAGCATACTCTTCCAGTAATGTGGAGGGGCAATTCATATTTGCAGTTGCATAGGCCATGAAACTTGTGGTTTGGGTCGCATGGTCACCCCCCTCCACTTCCACATTTTCATTAGCCTCAAGTGTGTAATCAGATTTTGTTTCACAATGAAACTAAACCTCAACCTCATCCTCAATCATGCCATGGGAACTCATTATTACATTGCAATAAACAATACAAAAGCTTAAAATTCAAACTATGCATGTGTAGCTGAGTAACATAACACAAACAATTATTACTCTAGATCATACGAAGTGCAAAGCAGAGGATACACAAATAAAAATCTTTATTCTTAATCTTTGTCAACCAAGGATTTCCATTAAGTGTAGAAGCAGAGGATACACAAAAAACTTCTTCCTAATTTGACAAAAGTTTAAATCTTGATGACAATATGAACACAATGAACATTGAACAATTAAAATTTAATATGCTATTTGCTAATGCATTTGCAGCCATGTCTATAATATTATGAACTAAATTAAAATATGAAACTAGTTTAAAAATTCTAAAAAAATTAAAAAACTAGTAATGGAATCCTACCTTGTGCTTGGAAAATCCTCCCAACTTGGTGTAGAATCCCTCTTCTAAGTTGCTTCTTACTCCTCACCTTTCTTGCACTTGCAACACTTTACTCACTCTTCCACTCCTTCACTCACTCTTTTGCTCCTCTTCAAGTTTGGTGTTGGAATGAATTTGTGAGTGATCAAGGATTTGAAAGGGTTTTATAGGGTTTGGTGGGGCCCGTTGGCCATTAGGGTTAGGGTTTGGACACCCAAATAAAAAAAGTGCACTTTTTGCCCTTGCCCGTTGTGGGAGACGCTTGAGCATCCCTAGGACAGTTGAAGGACTCCTAGCAGTTCCCCGAACATCTCAACATCATCGTTGTCTCGAAAACGTCCTGGATGTCCTAACGACAATTGGGCAAAGGTGGCTTACTAGTGAGAGGATGTCTCCCCCATGTCCCAAATGAGGATTTGAAGGGTCTTATAGGGTTTGTTGGGGCCCATTGGCCATTAGGGTTAGGGTTTGAACACCCAAATAAAAAAAGTGCACTTTTGGCCCTTGCCCGTTGTGGGAGATGCTTGAGCATCCCTGGGACAGTTGAAGGACTCCTAGCAGTTCCCCGGACATCTCGACATCTCCGTCGTCTCGAAAACATCCTAGATGTCCTGATGGCAATTGGACAAAGGTGGCTCATTAATGGGAGGATGTCTCCCCCACGTCCCAAAGATGTCCCTGTCCCACAAACGTGACAATTTGGATGGGGGGACACGTCCCCATGGTACATTGATAATGATAAAATATGTTGCCAAAGCATTATCAATGTTGGCATAAAAATGATGAAAGTATTGCATATCTACTTGTGTATAGAACTATAAAGCAGCATTATATTTATATTTACATATATAATTTGCATTATATAAGGATGTGAGAGTGCGTGTTCGAGAGAGATGTGGGTATAGAGCGAAGTGTCTTGATAGGTCTTGAAAGGAGGTTTACCAGAAAAGAAGTTTTATCCACGATGCCTTGATGAGGACTTTTAGCAGAATGTGTGGGCTTAAATGCAATTGCCTGCAATATATGCAAGCACGGACACAAGAATTCAATCATCTCCACCCTACTTAAGTTTATTCCCCTTTCCACGTTGTTTTGTTTCCCTTCTTTTTATTGCCGCATGGCATAAAAATTAAGTGAAAGAATAAGAAGATATTGTTTGAATAATGACAGTTCATAGCCTTACAAACATTTTGTACAACCCTGCAATTCCATCAGGTATCTAAACCATTCTTGACGGGTTTTCTTCTTTAAACTCTAGCAGATGACGGAAAGTATAAAAAGTTGATGAAATTAAATGGAGAAACAAACCTCAGTTTGAATTTCAAAAGATTACCAAAAAAAAAAGACTTCCAGAATTAAAGATTATATAACTGAAAAAAATTCCAAATTAAAGTTATACAAGAGTAAAACATTAACCCAACACGCATCATCAGGTGTCCTCTGGAATTTTTTTCATAGTCATTTTGTAACGATCATGTTTCAGAATTATCTGTGGGAAATGCGGAATTAATATTCATGCCATGTTGCAAAAGCGAGGAGATAAAATGTCATGCCACGAAATACTTCTAAAACAGCAAAAGGTTCTTTGAAATTTGTTTTTATTACAACAAAAGACTGTAAAAGCTGTCAACTTGGATGGCATATCAATTCATCCTATATTCTCCTGGTCATAGAAAACAGCCCTTGCATAAGCATACATATTCTATAATACAGCAATAATTTGAAAATAAATCAAGATGTATACAATCCATTTTCCTTCAAATGATATAGGTAGATGGAAAAGAATCTTCGGAAGGCTATGAACGTGTAAGATTCAACATTTTTCTTCACCCCAAAACATGCGGAATTCAATTCAGCAGCTGACCAATTATCTTCATGAAGTAAGGTACCTCGGCCAACTTCTTCATAAGGTAACCTGCAAAATATGATAAAATCATAAGGGTGTTAGGCTCACTTTTAACAGTATCCAAACAAAAGCTTCCTTCCAGAAAACTATTCAATGATGCAAAGCATTCATTCTTGCAGGAAAACTAACTCTTCAGAGGAAAAAGCACATAGAACCAAAGACATTTTATAATCAAAAGCTTCCTTCCAGAAAACCATTGAGTGCAGAAATCAGATGAAGCACACTTCAGAGCAAAAAGCGTATAGAACCAGACATTCATTTTCTATGGATTTTTCAATTGACTTTTTATCAATGAACAATGAACCTGAATCTCAATAGATCTCAGTAAGTTAGCAAAGCCTCACCCACCAAGGAACTTCAAATCTCCTCCACACAATATAAGCTACAAAGAAAAGTAATCACATTTAGAAATCATTCCAGAGAGAATTTGTGCATAAATTCTTCTTTATTGAATTTTATGCATAAGTTTTTGTGAAGGTTGTGGAGATCGAATGGCAAATGGCTAATAGAAGTCAGGTAGAGTCAGTTCGTGCATCACTTAGTTCAAATCAAATGTTATAGCAATGTATTAAGGACCTGAGTGTAAAGTGGTATAAAATAAAGATCTAAAATTACAGAGTATACATTTTTATCCCTTCTAAAATTGTTTATATTTCAAGTTATCTTTCACATGTTAAGGTCGTATTATGGTTAAGGAAACATCATATTCTAGAATATTTTGAAGTCTGTCCAACAAAAAATTTACTAGTTTAAGGTAAAAGTTTAGAAATACAAGAGTCATAAATTTTAGTCTCATGTATCTAGGGGAGAAGACCTAGTACCTGAGCATGTTTCAATAGTTGTTATAGCATTTGTTGGTTTAATGCCCAATATTTTTAACAATAATTGACCAATAGTTGTGACTATAAAGTTGTTAGTGTTGATGATGATTACCCATAATTGAATTAAATGTATTCCTGAGATCTAAAAAGCAACAAATCATGTGATGCCACATCAATGCACCAATTAAATATGATTTAGTGCACAACTATCAGTCTCACTTTTTTTTGGGCCTTTTGGAAACCTTTACAAAAAGCATGCTGATGTGACGTCATATTTGATCATGTGGCCCTGAAACCTTAGTTATAAGTAGGGGACTTGTCAAGTAAGCTGCTGTAAAAATAGGGAGTGATTTGAAATTTCCACGTGGGATTTTGAGAAGTACGAAATTAGGGTGCTCAACTACCAGATCCTCTCCCCTATACACAAGAACTCTTAAAACATTTATATCCATGTACATGCATTTGTATTTACATCCAATTATATGTGACAGACGTAAGACACATACATGCACATGGACCCACAATGACATCAACATTCATGTAGATCTGTGTGAGCACGTACAACACTGTGCATCAGCTATGAACGGATTTTTATTTTATAGACATATATGTCTCTGTATGGTTTTTTTAAAATAAAATAATTTTAGTTTTTTATGGTTACATCAAATGAAAGGGAGTATTTTAGGCATATTGTGAAAGTCTAGAGGACAGTAAATAGTCTTTCTGTCTTCCTATAGACTTGAATTTTGATAGTCACATGTCTGTGTATGATGTTTTAAAATTAAAAAATCTATTTTTCTAAGGAAATATTGAATAAGGAAGAATTTTTCACATATTATGAATATTGTGAGATTTTAGAGAATAACAGTAAATGTATATCTAGTCTTTGGTTCTCTCTCCCTCCCTTTCTAATTACAGACACATAAAAATTATCATTTGGTTTTGTGTTCGTTTGAAGAGAATATCTTAATATAATTACATATCAATAAATGACACAATGTTGTATAAAGTTGGGCTCATTTCCCAGCCTTCACCTATCACCATGTATACATATTCCCACATTTCAACCGCATATTTTTTATATCTGCACACTTTCCTAAAAAATTCTACATTTATTGTACCTCCTATATCCAAACATTTATCCCCTGCACATACTTCACTGCTCTGTTATCTTGGGTCAATGCTGCAAGTGTGGGAACAGTCCCTCATCTATGATTTGACACACGAATTTTCAAAAGTCAAATTCAACTTTGGTTGACTTTCCCATTCTACTAGGTGTTATGAACTGATTAAACACATATTTGTGCATTTATTGCTATGCATCTGTATTTAAAGACATTAATTGCACTTATTTCATCATCCAAGAACATCTTCTCTTATCCTGGATAATTTCAGCATTCAAGGAGTGCCTATTAGATTAACACTTCAAATGCTAAACTAAGAAAGAACATCAATGACATCAACATCATCATCTACGACATCTGCATGATTGCTGGCTGTCTGTCAGTTGTTTGCACAAACATAAAGCCAGTCATTTTTGAAGGTTGACCTGGGAGACGATGTGCCCTAGCAATCTAACAGCCCTGTACAGGTATTCTTATATACCAACAATTCTTTCAGCTGATCAGATATCAGTAAATCCAACAAAATGGAGAGCAGAAATGCACAAGTTGCAAGATCAGATATGCACCTTAAAATTGTCCCAAATCTGTAGATTAGGTGCAATCCAATGGAGGGGCTTCAAGAACTATTTTAATGGAGCAGGGGTCTTATGAGCAAAAAAACAAAGAAGATGCTAGAGGATTAATTAGATTCTTTTCCTGATAAATAGAAGTCCTTGCTTTTTAGTTTTTGCTTACTTTTTACTTTGTAATTTTAAGGGGGGTGGGGCTAGAAATGTCTTCCACCAATAAAAAAAAATTCTACTCGTCAATCATCTAGAATTGTTAAATTCTTGAGAATTAATTTTTTTATCATTTTATATTTATATACTTTGTTGAATTGAATACACACAATAGAAAAATTCATTAGACCACCAGCTTCCGTCAGTTTTGATACTTAAACTTTCAAACTTAAACTACCCTACAAAATTCATGGGACCGCCCCACTTTAAAATACTCGTAAAATATCTCAACAGCACACACTAAAAATTTTTAGGCAGTCCCACTCGATGGACTGCAGCCTTACCCAGCCAAAAGCAAAGTCTTGTGCAGAATCTAATCTAAGGTAAAACATAAACAAAGAGGATCCACTTCTGGTCTTAAGATCGTCAGATTCTAATACTGTGCCTGTTTCATTCTTCTTTACCAAGTCTAGAGCTATGTGCATCTATCCATTGCATTTTACTCTTATAAAAATAACATTAATTTCAAATTATTCAGACATTGTCATGCCCTCGTCAAAGAAAAACAGCAGCACTTTCAGTCTAGGCAAATAAAGTAAACATGAACAACAATTCTAATAAAGGGATCGTTTAAGATTATAAGAATAAACAAGGGCAGTGATTTCCTTGAACTAAAGATATTTAATTAAAATTATATTAAGAGGGTTAAGCCAGCAATTAAAATAAATTGTTGTGACTCTTCCAAAAAGGCAGAAATAATGAAGAAGTGTGACTCCCTCAAACTTGAAGATATAAGAGGTGCGCATTTTATTTGAGGAGGACATCCATAACATCATTCAGTTAATCAATTAAGAATAAATATGATGTCACTCCTTTTGAAAGATTGTGACTCTTAATGTGAAAGGTTGTGACTCCATCAATAATAAAATCATTTTCTTATGGAGAAAATAAAAATAAGCATGAGAAATAGAAGACATCTCATTGGTGGCAGCGATTTAAGAATAAATTTGTCATTTCATTATATCTTGAATTTGTGAAGTGTCTTTCAAATAGTAAGGTCATGTAGTTCACGAGAGGTGAAGGAAGACCTGCTTTCATGCTCTTATCAAGTATGCCACCCCGAGATGGAATGGACTGCTAGCCTTCCATGCTTGTTGTTGGGAAAATATGTCTCAACCTTGCAATTACATAAGTTACTGTTGGTATATAAGGTACTATTCATATAATGACGACGGGGGGGTGCAGGGTTCCGCCCGCCCCCCTTCCCAAGCGACGGGTCCAAGGGGCAGCGTGCCCCGGCGGGGGCTCGAGGGCAATGCCCCTGGAAGCCAAATTTTATGTACACTTTATTATTGTAAATCTGGACCATTCATCATTATGTCTCATATTTGACAGTTGATATTTTTGTTGGCTTGACTTGCCATAGAAGGCAACCCTATTTTATGAGGGCATTGTATTACGATTGTGTAATGTGATGTATTCTAAGAGTTTGATAGAGGCTGTGTTACCTCTGGATATCTGGTTGGTGATACTCCTGTGAGAAGCTTGCTTTGCAAGTATATTGTAATATTTGTGATTTTTGAATAATATATTGGGTGGATTTTGGAGTGTGGGGTTTTTCTCCCGAAAGGCTTTTCCCCACATAAATCACTATGTTGTGGTATGCACGATATTTGTGTTTATTTCTGTTTTAAGTTTTTGTAACTATTAAAGATTTGTAAAAGATTTGCATTATTCTCCTCTCAAGATTAGTGTAGGAAGTTGTTCTGCTACCTTAGCTTCCTTACACTAGTGGGTCAAGAGATGGAATAGAAGACCGGCCTTCCATGCTCTTGGGCTTGATCAAGGAGGACGGCTAGCCTCCAAGGTGGACTGAGGGATGGAAGGGCAGCCCACCTTCCATGCTCTCAACGCAATACAAGGATGACCAGCCTTGAGATCGTCATTTGTAAGCATTTCCAATAAATTCATGATATGATTTGCTATGAGGAATATGCTATGAACTAAATACTAATGAAATTATTAATTTAAATACTAATGATACTATGAACTATTGATCTAAATATAATGATTTTTTTAGCTATGATTTATTGATCTCAATATTAAAATGTTTATGTACGAATATTAGTAATAACAAGTATCAAATTTATGATAATATTCAAATCCATAAATGAAACATTATAATATTGAGATCAACAATCATAGCTAAAACATCATAATATTTAGATCAATAGTTCATAGCATCATCAATATTCAGTGCTACTCGGGGACGTGCCCCCGGGTCTAAATCTCCCCGTCGGGGACAGGGGACGACAGCAATGTACTATGTTTTTTTTTATTTTGCTAATCGTAATTGAAAAAAAAACTATATCACATGCACATTGACAATGAATTCTGAATTCTGAATGCATATTGACTATTGACAATGAGTTCTTAACACAAATGTTGTATGCTAAGTTTCTATAAGGTATATATGCATGCTTTATCCATGTTTTCATATGAATATTTAAAGTTTCCCTATATATTTTAAATTTTCCTATATTTTATATAGCCATACACCATCGTCCCCAAATTTGGCCTAAAAATTTTGAAACTTGGGGACTCATCCCGCCATCCCCTGCCGTCCTCGTCCCAGAAACTTGGGGTAACACCGTTAATATTTAAATTAATAACATTAGTATTTAGTTCATAGCATATTCCTCATAACAAATCACATCATGAACTTATTGGAAATGCTTGCAAACAGCAATCTCATGGCTGGTCATCCATGTATTGTGAGAGCATGGAAGGTGGGTCGCCCTTCCATCCCTTAGTCCACCTTGGAGGTTGGCTGTACTCCTTGATCAAGCCCAAGAGCATGTAAGGCTAGTCTTCCATTCCACCTCCTAGCCCACGAGCATGTAAGGTTGGTCGTCAATTCCATCTTAGGGTAGCAAACTTGATAAGAGCATGAAGGCTAGTCTTCCTTCACCTCTAATGAACTCGGAAGGCTGAATAACCTTTTTATTTGCAAGTCACTTCTCACATTCAAGATATGATTCCTCAAAGAATTTGCTAAAATATTTCTAAATAAATACCTCTTAATGAAATGATAAATTTACTCTTAACTGATTGCCACCAATTATATTTCAGAATGTTACCAATGGTTGTTCTCAATCTCTATTCCAAAAAGATTGCCTTATAGTTCTTATTCTTATTTTTCATTTTTCCAATTTGATGATTTCTCCATAAGGAAATGATCTCCCTTTTATATCTTATTATTGAGGGAGTCACAACCTTTCATATTTGAAGGAGTCATAACCTTTCATATTTGAAAGAGTCACAACCTTTCACATTAAGAGTCACAATCTGTCACATTAGGAGGAGTCACATTCATGTAAATTTGCTATTTGGTGTTATGTTCATGTATAAAAATATATTAATTTGCATTCATTACACACATGAAGAAGAAAAATATCTTTCAATACAAGGACATTCAAGAACAACCATTCACATTTTAGATTTCAGGATCAAGCAAAGAATCTACCATCCAAGTACATGGGTAATCACCTTGTGATCATTCTAGAATTCATGTGCATGTTTGAAGCATGTTGTCTATGAAAGAGAGTTTCACTGTCTAGTAATTTATTTTATAAGAATCTGTGGCAGAATTCAAAGATTATCAGAGATCAAGTTCAAAGATGCGATCTAGATCCAAGGAGGCAAATTCAAACACACATAAATTTAAGAAGAATAATCCTTAGTTCTATGTTCCACCAAATTTCTAGGTCAGGGACAATAGGGGTTGGAGGGGAACCATTTTGGAACGGATTTTTAGAAGGCCTTTTTCAGGGGACAACAATTTAAAAACATAGAAATTTTAAATATTCATATAATGAGAAATTCACCATATTCATTATAAAATTATAGTAAAAGATGTAACTAACATGCCTAAACTAAGCAAAATGGGCCATTTGTAGTTATATAAATGTACCAAGACATTGCCGCAAACAAGGCACAAAAGTTCAAAACTAATTAGGAAGCATTTTTCACCGTCACATAATGTATGTGTGTATATATGTTCATACAAGAAACCAAAACATATAGACCTTCTATGTCATCCATAGGCTTCTGAAATCTTATTATAAAGTTGTGAAGCCATGTGTAATGGTTGAAATCATTTTGTTTTGTCAAAGAGTAGTAGTTTAATTGGGGAGGATGATGATATGTTCCTTGATTACATCAGCCACCAAGATTCAAATCCTCAGAAGTGCGATTGGGTTAGGTTCAATCCCTAGGTGACCTTGATGAATGAAATCCCCTGCTTGTGACTTCTTAACTGAAGAACGACTTCTGATTTAATATGCTTATTCATCATAATACAAATAACTAAAAAATTCAACATTTTCCAAACCCCTTTGTTGTTTGCAGGCTCTCTGCAATTTTATAAAAAATTGTGAAGCCATGTGCAATGGTCAAAATTGTTTTGTTTTTTCCCACCATTTGCATAACAAAGCCCATGTTGTTCCATCGGCAAGTATTAAGTGTTCTCGCATGTGAAAGAAAAAAGCAAGGAAAAGAGGAGCTACTAAGTGTTCTCGACATTTAAATTACATAAGTTTAGGCCAATCTTGTTTTCATATATTTCTAATGGACTGTTTACTTCCAGAGAAAATTGTATTCCACACAAAAATAGAAGAAAGTTGTGGACAATGAGAGAAAAGTTAAATTTTTTTTGCCATTAATCTGGCTTGCTCAGGGTTTTGGTCTAGAAGAACACGATTTACCTATTGAGTCGATCTTCTTAATAGTGTCTCTAGACACAACATTGATAGTCCCAGATATCCAAACGAAGACAAGCAAATCTTCAAGCATACATTATATCAGTTCAACCTGCCACATCACAGAGCAGATCAACGCGATAGCTCAAAACCATTAACAGTCGAGTTCAAGCCCACAATGCCCAGAATCGATCTGCAATGTTTTCTCTGCTAGTTCATATTCTCCAATGGGCAATTGTATTTCTGACAAGGGCAAATCAATTTCCGAAAGCATCAACATTTTATTTCCATCATCAATCTTAAAGCTTTCAAATATTTAGTTCAATTATCGATCACAACTCCTGAATTAATGTAGGGTGATGTGAAATTATTTTTTACCCGCACGATATTAAAAAAATAGAAACCCTCAATTCTGGATTTGTTCTCAAACCCTTCCCAACGGAAAACAGCAAATTATTTAACGCACTGGGAGACGTCCTCAAACAGCTTGATGCCACGTCTCTTCATAAATATGCTAAGTGCTATTTCATTTGATTTATTCTCATAATTAAACCTCAATAGCGCGTCTTGGGTTAGTAATAAGGATCAATAATATCGATAAAAAGCCTTACAGCTACATCTTGCAGGTTTAACGAATTTTACCCTCAACTTTTGATGTTTTGCAAGCAAGTTAAAGTAGCTTGTGTCTGTGTCTATCCTTTGTAGACCTAATTTCATTGGTTTTTTTTTTACCAGGCTTCATCTAGGATGGAATTGATAAAGATGCGGAAAGCAAGAAAACACAGAAGTGAAAAGATGATCCATATTTCGTGTTTTATGATGCTTCTTATGCAAACCCTTTCGTTATAACTAAATCGCTGTTAACCCTACATTACTTTTACCAGTGGCATTTTACGTTTTAACTCATTACATATTTAAATCTATATATGTATATATAAAAATAAATTTATTTTTTTATTTATACATAAGAACAAATATATAAAAATATGAGTAATCTCATGTCTCATGTGGTTGTTTTAATGTGTTTTCTACTTAAATTTAAACAATTGGAATGTTGCCATGGATAAATTTTATCATAGAAAAAATTATAATTTGGAATTTTTCCCTATTTTAATAAACCAGCTATTATTTAAGCATTGAAAAACTGTCAATAAAAAGGGAGGCCGGAAAAAAGCAACAACTTTGCCAAAAATCAACGTGGCTCTACAAATTTCTCTCCCTCTATTTAAGCAGTTGGAATGTTGCCATGCATAAATTTTATTATGGAAAACTGTCAATAAAAAAGGAGGCTGGAAATAAGCAACAACTGCATATTGTCAAAAATCCACATGGCTCCACAAATTTCTTTCCTCTTTTTTAATATTTGCTTTCAAAAAAAATTTCCTAATTTTTTTCTGCATAATAAAAAATAAGGAGAAAAATTAAATATTCCTAGGACATAAATAATTCCTAAAAAGTTAAGCAGTGGCTCCTAGCCAAAATAAGCTAAGGGTAAGGTCCAATAGAAGGGCGCTTCCAAAAAAGTTTTAGTGGGTGCTGCTAAGATTTTTTAGAAATATTTTAAATCTAGTGGTCTCATAATTTTAATAGTACAATTCAGCTTAAAAATTTAAGCTCCAAAATTTAAGGAATGAATTGTAGTGCTTTGATAAAAATAAATAATTCTCTCAGTTTTATTTTTTTATAGGAATTTCAAATTTTAGATGATAGACAAGTGGCAGAATAAATTTTTAGGGTAAGGTCCCATGGAGGGGGCTTCCTAAAAAATTTCAGGAGGTGCTGCTGAAATTTTTTAGGAATATTTTAAAGTTGGTGGTCCCATGAATTCAATTTTGCAATTCAGCTTTAGAGTTTGAACTCCAAAATTTAAGGAATGAAGTGGAGTACTTTGATAAAAAAAATTAATAAATAAATAAATTATCTCTCATTTATTTATTTAGGAATTTAAAATTTTAAGTGATAGACAAGTGGCAGCTGTAGGGGCAATTTCTAACCCCACCTCAATTTCACCCGCTGAAATTTGCAGTCCTAAAAGGTAGGGGCTGCTATTTTTCAGGAAAAGATTTCAATTAATCCTGTAGCATAATTGTTTTTGCTTTATGAGACCACTTGAAAAAGAAAATAGAAGCCCAGGCCCCCCATGGGACCATACAGTTAAGCTGTAGGGACATTTTCTAGTCCCACCTCAATTTCACCTGCTCAAATTTCCAGTCCTAAAAGGTAGATTCCAATTAATTCTGTAGCATACTTTTTTTGCTTTATGAGACCTCCTGCTCTATGAAAATAGATTCTGAAGCCCACCCATGGGACTGCACTCTGAGCAGCAGCATGGAGACCTATCCTAAGGTAAAGGATCCAATAGTTGAGTACTCTAATTTTGTGTCTCTCAAAATCTTACATGGCAATTTCAAACCATTCCCAATTTTTTAGGGAAGCAACTATCCAGCCTTACATTGCACCATGACATCGATGCCCTATGCACACCATAACTTCAGTTCATTGTTCCTTTATACACTTAACTCGTATTGTAGTTGTCTTCAACTCACGTTGCACTTCAATTCATTGTTGTTTGTGCACATTATTGCACTTCAGTTCACTATTGTTGTTGTGTGCGCATCGTACGGGCTGGATATCCACTTCCTACTATTAAAGATCAATTGTTTTTACATTTAGTTATCAACTTAATAAGTAAATTAGTTATGTTGCAAAATAGAAGCATTTAGAATTTGTAATGGGTGCATGCAGGGCTTAAATTTGATGGCCGTATGGCCGTATTTAGTCATTTTAGCTGTAAAATACAATTAAAATTTTAGGAAGACTGTATCACTTGAAAGGCAAAATTTTAGTTGAACTGTCAATTTCTATGTTATTATTCTAAGTTACCGATTCGCCACTCCCAGCCTCTGGATACGATACGATTCGTACCAGATACGAAATTCGGATTCGGTACGATTCAGATTCGGACAGGGTACGAAAATTGGACTGTGGATTCGCCTTGGATTCGAAACGCCACTGTGGATTCGTCCAGGATACGCCCAGAAGAATCCAACGCGAATCTGTTGTGAATCCAAATGTTAAAACACCCAAAAAACCCATATATTTGCGTAGCTTGGGTTAGTTTTTTTTCTGATTGTCCTTACATATATTTTTTTTCAATGTAGGTACAGGTATCCGTATATTTATAATTGCAACTAGCTCTAATTCAATGGACCTAAGGATGGAAAGGAATTCCAAATTTGATCAAGCATCAACTCTTTGGCAACATGTCACAATGATTGAGCACCTTGCTGGAGGTATCTTTGGACTTGTAGTCAATGCCATAACAAGTAGAAGAGCTTGTATAGTCTGGTGAAAACTTACTTGTGTGAGCTTGTATAGTCTGGTGAAAACTTACTTGTGTGCAATGACCACAACATGTCACAATGATTGAGCACCTTGCTGGAGGTATCTTTGGACTTGTAGTCAATGCCATAACAAGTAGAAGAGCTTGTATAGTCTGGTGAAAACTTACTTGTGTGAGCTTGTATAGTCTGGTGAAAACTTACTTGTGTGCAATGACCAGGCAAGGAATCAGAATTTGTCTAGGGCCAAACAAACATGGATTGCCTAAGGAGTAATTTCCCTCTTATATCAAAGAGTAAGAAGCAAATAGTGCAATCGGGAAAGCAAAATAAGAATCCCATCCTTTAGCCAAGAAAGGATTGTGCAAGCCACCTACAAGGTCATCTTCCACTTCTCCAATAGTGGCTGCCACACATTCTTTCATTCTGGCATCATCTTCCCAAAAACACTTGACATTTTTATGTTTGAACTTTAATTTATAATTTTATATCATGACATTCGAGTATCACTAATATTTTAATATTTGACTATGAAAGTGGTGATGTATTTTTGCTATGTTATTAGACTATTAATATGGTGGTGTATTCTGAACTTCATTACTGCTGCAAATATGTATATATTTCTGATTTTTATATGTTTTTTGTATTGCCGTACCCAAGCCGTACCCAACCCCAAAAAAAAATTTTTGCCGAATCCCGTACCGGATTCTCGTACCCGTACCCGAATCCAAAAACGAATCGGTAACTTAGTTATTATTCCTATATATGTTTTTTCAATCTACATATATTTTTCTTAAAATAGATGACCTTTAATATTTGAAAGGCAACTTCAAATAAATGACCGTCACGAAAAAATTGCTTGACATGCAGGGTCAACTGTCAAATTTAAGCCTCGGGTGCATGCATGAGTACCAATCTTGTTTTTCTTATTATTTATGGAAGCTTGTTAAAACAGTGGCAGGATTTTTTTGAAAAATATAGAAATTAGTCACCCATGAACTTTGTATTTAGGCATATCTGTTAAATTATAGCCAGAAAATTTACAAAAGTGTATGAATTAGTGTATTGTCGGGACCAATTCTACACAAGAAAAATAATGAAAGGCGATCGCGATAACAAGATGAACAATCTAATCAACAACTTAAACATCATTTTGATTTTCTCATGTATCTTGAGCTGGCATAATAAGACATTAAAATTCAAGACAAATGCAATATGTGCAATAAAGGTGTTTGATGCGTAAACTTGGAAAGTCATAAATCATTTGTTGAATCATACTCCACTTCAATTTTGTTGAGCGGCATGCAGCAAAGAAAATGCCCATATCCACTAGAATTTGAGCTTTTGGTCTAAGAAATATAAAAGGAGATAGGAGAGAGGGGCCATGGTGGAGCATCCTAACTTCCCGTTTCTCAAAATATTATGTGGAAATTTCAAATCACTCCCAATGTTGTACAATAGTTTATTTGGCAACTAACATGCTTCTATATTTCGTTTTAGGGCCACATCATCAAATATGATGCCACATCAGCATGTTTTTTGTTAAGGTATCCGAAAAGGCCTAAAAAATAAGTGAGACTGATAGTGGTGCACTAAGTCATGTTTTATTGGTGCGCTGTTGTGGCATCACATGACATGTCAGTTTATGTACTTTATGGATAAAAAGTGTTTTACAATTGGATATTAAGGTGTTCCACTATGGGGCCCACTAAAGACTACTTATATCCCCACTATTGAACCCCGCTCCACTATAGGCCCCTCTCCCCTAAACAAAAACAATTAAGGTTAATCCTTAAAATAAAATAATTAATAATTTATATAAGTGGACATATTAAGAATAGGTAGTTTATGAAGTGATCTTGGTCAAAAGAATTAATAGATTTGAATAAATAGGAAAGAAATGGTAGACATGCCATGAGCTATTTGTTTAGGTGTTTAAAAAAAAACTTGTAAGATTCAATTTTTGAAATGCTAGCCTTATTTGAAAGAAATGTATTAAAAGAAATTGATGTAAGGTTTAGCTTCCAAAATATTGTCTTTGTTTGAAAGGAAGGTACTAAAACAAATTGAAAGCGAATAAAGGCTTCCTATGTTGGTGTTAATGTCCATAGAAACATCCAAGGATGATATATTTTAAATAATGTCTTCCTTCAAGATAAAGGTGTTGTCCATAACTTTGTAGTGAATGGTGGAATATAAAATGAACAAGCAACTCAATGATACAATTGTTTAGAAAAATGAAAAAGAATTATAGTTGAAGCATTACAAGGCACATTAATAAGCAATTTAATTGTAAAGAAAATGGGAAATAGGTTTTTTACTTTTTGGTACATCACTTTCAATATTAATAGACTCTAGAAAACAAGCTTGACCCCAAGAAATTTTAATCTAAAAAATATAGAGGAACAAATAAATTTAAACATGGGAGCCTTAATTGACATAACCATACAAGTTTTCTTCGATACTAGAAAGAATGATCAAATTGACATGTCATCTATGATATATGTTCTTTGCTTGAAACTTTTCTATTCAAGTAAGATAAGTATTATTATAAGAATATTAGTTACATTTGCTTTGCATTACCCTTGTGATATTGCTATCTAGATTCAACCATGTAGTTTTCCGAGCCAAACTCATTGACCCATGTTTCATGAGTAGTGGTGCACAAGAACCCATCTCTCATGATAGTGAATTGTCCACTTAGCACTCATTGCATCTAGGTGATGCTCACAGAGGTGAAGCATTGGGCCTTCCCAGGAGGTCATCCATCCCAGTACTACTCCAGCTCAAGCACGCTTAACTACAGAGTTTTCCCCAAGGTTAAGCCCACTTAGCTTGCAACCCCATTTGCAAAACCTTCAACAAGTGTTGTGCCTTATAAACCATTCATTATAGAGCCCCTTTAGATCATCAATTGATAAGTATGAGGTATTTTCCACAGTGTGTCAAATTGTGATATTGCTATCAGGATTCAACCGTGTAGTTTTCCGAGTAAAACTCACTGACCCATGTTTCATGAGTAGTGGTTCACAAGAACCCATATCTCATGATAGTGAATGATCCACTTAGCACTCATTGCATCTAGGTGATGCTCACAAAGGTGAAGCACTGGGCCTTCTCGGGAGGTCACCCATCCCAATACCTCCAAGGTTAAGCCCACTCAGCTTGCAACCCCATTTGCAAAACCTCCAACAAGCACTGGGCCTTCCCGGGAGGTGGCCCATCCCAATACCTCCAACTCAAGCACACTTAACCACAGAGATTTCCCCAAGGTTAAGCCCACTTAGCTTGCAACCCCATTTGCAAAACCTCCAACAAGTGTTGTGTCTTATGAACATGCAAAAAGAGATGTGATAAAGGAGGTGGGTGGCTATTAATATTAAAGCTTTACATAAGGGTTGCTTTATTAATATTGAAGTTTTATATAGTTGCTCTAATATAATTTACTTAAAATAATAAAGGTAGGTGTCTATTGGAGTCTTACATGAGTGTTGCTCTATTATTAGTATTTAAATTAATTAACTTTTTGTCTTGTCTTACAAAAGATTGAAATTAATTTTATTTAAGAAAACTCTATGAACATGCAAATGGAGGAATGTGACAAAGAAGGTGAATGGTTATTACCGTCTTACATGATGTAGTTTTTTATATAATTTTAAAAAGTTTAATGTTTAATTGCAAATATAACAAACCTAAAAGCCAAATTCATGGAGGATCATGTGTTTTAATGATAGAGATTCATATTTATATTTTTCTATTTTGTACAATAATTATTCAAACCATTATCAGCTATCTAGTGTTAAAAATTCTAAAATACAATGTAAGGTTTTCATCAAGTTTATGGCAGATAAAAACTTAGGAATGTTGAGAATGAATTGCCTTTATAGGTTGATTGTTGAAAAATATAATAAGTTGCATTTGTAATTGAAAACTATGATTATAGTTTTTAGATGTAAGTTTTAAAAACAAATTTTCATAGAGATTTGACAAGATTGAATGTTTGAGTTTAGACTATGACCATTTATTGTGAAAAATGACTTAGTGTCTTTGAATTTTAGTTTTATCAATACTCAAGCATCAAACCAAACTTTTAGTAATTTTGCTTTCTAAGGAAGTTAATCAAGCAAGGAAGATAATATTGTGAAAGATATATAAATTCTTAAAAATGGTACTTACGTCTTCGGAGTTATTCACTTAGTATATTTTTATTGATCTATGTATATTTCAAATGGATAGGGACAATTAAAACTTTGCAAATTAAGTCGTTATTTCAAATGTGTGGATACATATGTATGGCCCATGTCAAGTTCTTGATTATATAATTAAAATTTCACCAAATCTTAGATTTTTTTAGAGTGTAATCGGGTAGTCCCTCTATAAACTAAAATGCATCTAATAAACTTTTTTCACATGACCAATGACATTGGCGCAACACACCCTCCAATACCACAAGGACAAGGGGAGACTGGACCTCATAACCTCTTGCCTATGTAACAAGATGCTTTAGTCAATCGAGCCAAGGACCCCACCCCACCATCTTGGAATATTAAACATTAATATTATCACACCCTAGCTTAGTCATGACACCCATCCACTGGATGGGTATTTAAACATTTCAATGTTCTTATGAAATTTAAACATTAATTATTCTAATTGTCTTATTAATAGGAGAGTCCATTAGTTAGTAGATTGTTTTAACATAGAATAGGATCTAAACCTTAGTCACCCACTTTTGAAATCCTCTAATTACCATTACATCACAACACAATGGACCCAAATTGTTTATTATTAATACTATTAGAATGTTTTGATTAAGATAAAGGTGGGAAGGGCCCATACCCATTACAATCCAGCCATAGAGGTAAAAGAGAAGTCTCACAAGAGACATCAGAAAATTAACAACCGAAAAGAAAAGACCAGCAAAAGCAAAAGACCGAAGCAGGAAACGAAAGTTGGTGAGGGAAAGAACCCAAAAACTAGCAACAAAAGAAAGATCAAGGCAGCTTGAAGCCAAACTTTAGAAGATCTGCCACAGATGAGGGACAAGGAAAGGTTTGGAAAGATATTCCAATCTTCGTAGGATGTAGCCCAATAGAAGGATTACCAAGCACAACACCAAGTTTCCTTTTCATTCTAAATAGGGATCCTTTGCCATTAGCACATTGGAGATCCAAAGAAGGGATCACAACTATTTGATTAAGAACCTTACCAGATTGAGGATATTGCTCATCACGTGTGAACTGCAACAACCGAGAAGTTTCATACTTAAGTTCTTGCTCCCAAACCCCAAGCTTAGAGAAAAGTTTCACATTTTTGGGCAACTTTGAACCAAACTTTAACCCAAACACAAAAATCTAGCACAAAGAAAGTTGGATCTAGATTTAGCGACATTGTCTAAGGTGATAAATTGACCAACAACATTAGAAATATCCTCAATAATACCTTCATCCCAAAATTCCAATGGGAGCTTTGAGAGACACTCCCAAATAGTCTACATATTAATCTTGAAAACATTAAAGCCTACAAACCAACTTTCTAAATGAAGAAAAGCCTTGCCAAAAAACTAAGGGCCTCCCCAATAAATAATAATATTAGAATGTTACAATGATAAAATTGTATTTATAATTACCATATTCAAATTATTAACAAATATATATTATTATCTTTGATTCGATAAAAAGTAAGAGACATTTTATCCATTATATTAAATTTGAAAAAAAATTACCATAGAATTTTAAGAAGTTTGCTAGTGTGAGAAAACACAACCAAAAAAAAACAACAAGAAAGTTGACATCATAAATACTAGGACTCTTCTTGGCTCTTTGTAATTCCTTACTAACAAGGAGAAGTTGCTCATAAAAGGTCTAGTTGATATCCTGTGGTTGGGTGCCATGACTAAGCTAGACATTGGTAATGTCTTTGGTTACCCTCATCGAAAATATATATAGATATTAATATTTAAAAATACAAGATTTGGTGAAATTTTAATCATATATTCAAGACACTTGATAGGAGCCATAAATATGAAGCCACATATTTAAGAAATAGACTTAATTCGCAATATTCTAGTTGTCTCTCTATCCTTTTGAAATATACATAGATCAATTAAATCATACTAGTTGAATAACACCAAGGACATAGGTATCAATCTTCACAACTTATATATCTTTCTCAATTTAATCTTGTCAAATCTCTATAAAATCTTACTTTTAGAACTCACATTTAAAAAACAAAATCATGGTTTTCAATTACAAGTGTGACTTATTATATTCTTCAACACTCAACTTCAAAAGGTAGTTTATTCTTCATGATATCAAGTTTCCACAATTTATATTGTTTTTTTTCAATGATTTTTGGATTAGATTGTGTGAGAATTTTTACATCAACGTTTCAGATCACACTCTATGATCCATCATCAGGATGAAAGCAAAGAACCAAAAATCTTATTATTATCATTCTTTAGTTTTTATCTCTCATAAACTTAATGAAAATCTTAACACTGTATTTAAGAGTTTTTCACACTATATAAGACTCCAATATTAATAACCATTCACCTTCCTTATCACATACCTCCATTTGCATACTCATAAAAATTTTCTAAATAAAACTAATGCCAACCTTTCGTGAGACAAAACTAAAAGTAACATTCATCTAAGACTCCAATATTAATAGCCACCTACCTGTATTACAGCAACACTCACGTAAAACTTCAAATTAATAACCACCTACCTTGTTTATCACATCTCTCTTTGCATGCTTAGTAAGATTACCATCAATCTTTTGCAAAAATAAAAGCTTGCAAACTTGGGCATTATTATCATACCAATATTTATATTGGTAAAACAGAAAAGTTTCAACCAAAGACCACATATAATAGATGACATGTCAAATTGATCAGTCTTTCTCATATCCAAGAAAACTCATTGGTTATCTCAACTAGGACTCAAATTTGTTTTGTTTTCTTTGTCTATTGATGTTGAAAGTGATATACCAAAAGGTAAAAGATTCTTTTTCCAATTGCTTTACATTTTTTTCACTTAAAAGTTAGGTCACCTTTTTTAACACAATACAAGTAAACTGCTTATTAATGTCTATAACACTTTTATTTTTCTAAACAATTGTAACATTAAATTATTTGTTGATTTTATATCCCACCATTCACACGTTATGGTAAACACTATCATCTTGAAGGAGCTTATATAGACATTGACACCAACTTAGAAGGTTTTTGTTCTTTTAAAATATATCATCCTTGAATAGGTTTTTGTTCTTTTAAAATATATCATCCTTGAATGCTTATATAAAAATTAACACCAGCTTAGAAGGTATTTATTCACTCTTAATTTGTTTCACCAAAAATAATGTTTTAGATGTTCGGCCTCACATCAATTTGTTTCAATACATTTATTTCAAAAACAACATTTCTCAAAATTCAAATTCATGAGAATGACTAATTTCTATATTTCTCAAAAAGAATTTGGCCCTATTTTAACAAGCTTCCATAAACAAAAATATTTCAGCAAACTTCTAGATAGAGTATGCTTTTGTTTTGCAACATAACTGATTTACTTAAACTCGATAACTAAACATAAAACAATCAAGCTCTAATAGCACAACTATTAAAATATTATTACAACTTTATAATTAGCCGATAGGCTTTACCTGCGGACTTGCCAGTCCGCAAGAGCTCGGCATACCTGTCTCACGCCTGCAAACAAATTTTCACTGACCGTTAAACCATTTTCAGGCACTCAGGAATCCGCCAAAAGATTGTTAATTTTGCAGTAAATGTACTCTCATTATATTTTATTGATGGATGACCACCATTTATTGTCTCAGGCTCACAAATTTAGTAGCTATGAAACGCTGATATTTTTAGATTTGATTTTTGTTTATTGTGAGAAGCAGCCGCTATAGGGAGGCTGGTCTTGGTTTGCCTCATTTTTTACAGATTTTTTGCACTGCAGTTATTAAAAATCATATCGAATCTACTTGAAACTCGAAAGCGATAAAGGGAAGGGTGCCTGTTAATCTCACCAAGATGTTTTCATCGTATGCATTATCAGTCACATAGCGAATCCTTTCCAGGAACGAGTACTCTTTTCACAGTGACGCTCATCTGGGTGATCGTGGTGAACAGATAATGAAGATGGCTTTAGACGTTGCAGCTCTAATGGGCGAAGTCAATATTGGGGAGTTCGTTCCTTACTTAGACTGGATGTATTTGCAAGGTGTAAAGCGGCGCATGGAAAAGCTACACAATTCCTTCGACCGACTGGAGGAAGTTGCAGGAGGAGCATGAGAAGCAGCCTGCTATTAAGGACATCATTGACGTGCTCTTGGAAATGGAGAGCCTCGATGGACGCAGATCTGAGCAGCTTTGCCGCCGCAGAAATTTCGCATATTTTGTCGTGAAAAATAAATGGGGACAAATCCTGCGTTCCTAGAAAATTCAACAATTTTCTTGATTTTTTAAGTCCAGTATGAATCTGAACTTATTATTTTTGTTTGTTTATTTTGCCGTTGTAAGATCTCTTTGTAATGTAGCCGAGGCTAAGATCTAGGGTGCCCTACGACTGAGCCTCAGTTAGGGCAAAAAGGAAAAATCACTCCAAAAGAAATACGAGGCTCTCATTTAGTAACTCAAAGTGATCATCTAGAAGGGGGAAAAATGTTAACAAATATAACTGCCAATTTTTTTGAATATTTTAGTTATACACACACTGAAGGGAACAGTCAATTTTCAACCGTAAAAGATAATGCAAAAGAAGAGCAAGATTTTGAAAATATGCACGTCAACCCTGTTCTTAAAAACCCACTTCTTTTCCATTTGTAAGTAAAGAAGACGATGAGAAAGCAGTGACAGACGGTGTCTTCCAACACAATTCCATTTTGTAGAAGAAAGGAAACCTCTAAAGAAACATAATCCTGGTACACCAGTGCTAAATGTTAACCAGGAAAAAGTGAATGTTCTAACAGAGGAGGAAAATGTGTTTGAATTACTATCAGTGGCAGATCATCGGAGGAAAAGGACAACTTCTTAAAGGGAGGAAGCATACACTTAAGTGTGATGAAACTTTTCCTTTGCTAAAAAGGGCACGATCTCATACTGAAGATGAAATTACTGTAATGAGAGAAGGTTTGAATAAAGAAAACATATCAAGTACCGCCAACAATGCTGGGAAAAATGCTATGGTGGATGATGATTTGTACCCACATCATCTGCAATGCAAGTCTAATGATATAATGGGCTTTAGTAGTCCTCTAATTGAAGGAAATTCACCGCATAGTGAGAAGTCCTTGTTCGTGCTTGGGAAGGCTATGTGTTTGCCACCAAAGGCTGATAAGTATCGTTTGAGAAGTTGCTTTCCAGGTGATGAAGCCGCCTTGCTTCCCTCTAAACGTCGTCATCGAGCTCAGGAAGCCATGTCGGCATGTGTTGCAGAAGTTGCTACTGCCTCAAATGTAACAAATGGTTCAGATGGACAGGAAGATGGATGGGGAATTTCACCACATAAAAAACCTTTTACCGAAAGCTTTGATAGTGAAAGAAAGTTAGCGCATGGAAATGAGGATGGTTTGAAAATGTTGGAATTAATTTCTACCACTTATAATAACCAACCTCATTAAATGCAGGGTCTAGAGAATTCGTTGCAAGAAGAGTCTAGAAAGACAACAGTCGGTGATAGAAGATTCTAGGAAAAAACGTGAAACCACTTCTAGAGATTTCTGTATCCTCTTGAGACCTCTATAAAAGGAGGTGGTTGTAAACGATTCAAGTGAGCAATGGAATTGCTTCCTCTGCCCACCATCAAGTGGTAGCAGAGTTGTTAGTTTGTGGTCATCTGAAACCACCCCTGTTAGTTGGTGGTAATCTGAAACCACCTGTAAGTGAGAATGTGATGGCAGAATGGTGAATGAGCAGCAGCTCAAAAGTTGATGTAATATTTCAGTTTTAATAATATAAATTTAATGTCTGTTTTATATTCCATTTATCTGCTCCCCTGTTTCCTACAGAAAAGCAGTCACCCATCATTTCCTGTAGAAGTAACTAGTACAGTAGTGAAGAAATCTGCAGTGTTTCCAGATCTGCTCCAATCATGTGGAAGCTTACCTTCATAATTACAACAACCGTTCTATGTAAGTTTGATTTGTGAAATATGATTCTGAAATTCTGACAATGCCGTGTAGTATGAATCGCGTTGGTAAGCAGTGTTGTTTGACATGACTAAAGAGCTTAGGGTTGTTGTGTATGCATTTGATTTTAGGGTTCCAGAATAGCTCCAACCTCTCATTGATCTAATCCATAATGCATTTTCTAACGTCTTAAAATCTTCAACTGATTGTTTGTCAAAATATTTGCTGAAGTAATGTTTTAAACCCTTTCTATACTATCTGTCTTGGTTTGGACGTTTTTCATTGGCTTAAAATTTAAGAAATTCAAATAGAAACCTTACTTTATGATAGGTGCAAACAAAGGGCAATCTAACCATCACAGAGAGTTGGTTTTGCAGACAAAGGGCAATCTTACCATCACACACAGTTGGTTTTGCAACCAAAGTAAAAGCAAGGTTCAAGTTTTGGCTGGCTAAGGAACGATCTTGTTTTAAAAATGATGAATTTATTCAGACTCTGTATTTGTAGTAACATTTCCATCGAAACATGGTGAAACTCAACACATAAAATTACAACTAAAACTCTTTACAATAAAACTATTGAACGCAAAAGTTCAAGGTTTTCTTTCTTTTGCTTTGTATATTACAAGTAGACCATAGAATTGTCATCAATTGATTATGAAGCTCACCTCAAATGTAAGCACAAACTCTCAAATGCAGGATTTCTTCACAAAATTAAAGAAAACAAATCTATAAACCTGCAAAAAATCATTCATGAAGAATTTGTCAAGTTGAGCAGCTACAAGTTTGTCATCCACAAAACTACAAGTGAGATTTTAATCAAAGCTTCAACCACCATTCTCAGGTCTGCATGATGAGATGAATGTCAGCAATTATGCTAAGAATCTAAAGTAGTAAAACTCATATTTGTGCTGTAAGATTGTCCTGAAGCACTTGAGAATGCCCCGAGTCACTATTACTAGCAGACCTCTTATATTTCAATTATCTTCCAGATCCATGATAAATTGAGCAGCTTCAAATTTGTTGTCTATAGAACTGCAAGTTAGAGTCTAATCAAAGCTTCAGCCACCATTTTCAGGTATGAATGCTGAGATGAATGTCAACGACCATTCTGCGAATCTAAAGCATTAAAACTCTTCTCTGTGCTGTAAGATTGATGTCCAGAAGCACTTGAGTATTGCTCTGAGCTACTAGTACAAGCAAACCTCTCAATATCTTCTAAGTCTGCAATAAGTGGAAGGGGGCGATCCGGAATATGAGGCAGACGAAGATCACTCTCCATAATTTTCAATGCTTGATCTATACTCGGTCTGCAATGCAACTGTGGATGAGCACATAGCAAAGCAATACTTCTGGTTTAGTTGGATCCTCCATGTCCTGTTCAATTACTTCCAAACTGCTCCCCTTTATCACAAGTGACCAAGCCCAATCAGTGATATGCAGTGGCTATGACTGGGCATTTGAAATGAGAGCCTTTCTACCACTCAGAAGCTCCAAAAGCACAACCCCAAAGCTATACACATCACTTTTCTCTGTTAATTGCCCATACAGTGCATACTTTGGGGCAACATACCCATGTGTGTGCCAACACTCTGGTCAGATGGGTCACACCCTCAGGAGTAAACTTGGCAAGTCCAAAATCTGCAACCTGGGCATCAAAATTCTCTTCCAAAAGAATGATTCTTGCCTTGATATACCTATGAATTATGGCTGGTTGCACACCCCGACGCAAGTAAGCCAACCCCCTTGCCATGGCCACTGCAATCTTGTAGCGGGCACCTCAATCTAGTCTAGTATGAGACCAACGTCCAAAGAGAAGATTTCTAAATTTCTAATTGCTTTCCCTTTTTTTTTAAGATTTTTGTTTTTGGTGTTGCATGAGACTCTGCACTTGGAATGCTTTGAGAATAAAGCTTGTGTTTGATTGCAAATAGGTTGGCCATAAATGCTTGTTAGATATTGTTCTTTTGATTCAAAGAGGGGCTCTTTTGTGTCTTAATTGTTTGCCATTTTTTAATGATGATCCCAACATGACTTTGCTTCTGTCCTCAATGTCACCAATATTGGTTATTTTATGCAAGGTGGTTGTGCTATCTGTGACATACACTACAGCCATGTCCATGCTTATGGGAACTTTGTGAATTTGATTCTTGTGGGGATGTGACAGAGCTATTTTCCTTCTATCGAGCTCACATCCACTTATGTCTTGCCACTGATTACAAAGAAAGTTCTAAAACAAAAATTGGTAAATGAGCAAATAGAAACCTATGTAATGAAGGTAATATGTTGATCTGTATGTAAAATCCAATCTTCTCTATAGCAATTTCTGGGTTAACCTTGTTGAGTCCCCTCAATTTATTTCTTATGCATCCACTTATTTTTCTATACTTGACTGTAAGTGGGCAATGCAAGCATTGTTGTTTCTTGTTTCTATTTTTCCATCCCTTTTCACCCATCTTCATTCATATCATTATCCCTGCGTTCTGTTTCTAAGAAGATGTGCAACTTCCATGTTCATCCCTGATAATCCACACCCCTTCAAATCTATATCTGTTGTCACTATTTCATTATAGAAGCTTCTTGTTTCATCCTGCAACATCACAGTGCTTGGCTCAAGTGACCCTTCTTTAACATCAAGTAATGCCCTTTCATGCTCAATATATTCATGGTAATGTAAATTCCACAAAGAAACAGGAAAATCCTATGCAAACATTGGTTACAATCCCACATTAACATCACTCTTCTCCATCTCGAGAACAGTTCCAACAATGGCATGTGTATTTTTTCTACACTCTTCAAGTGGCTTTAAACTACTATCAACTGAATTCCCACAGGTCTCCTGCACAGGGATTGGAGCTTCTTGTTCATAATTGACATTTTTCTTTTGTGGAGCACATCACAAATATGATATGTACTCTCTTTGTAACCTTCCTGAGATGCATCCTTTTAAATTGAGCTGCTATCATTGGACTTAGGTTCATTTATAAATGTGTAGATTGTCTCTAGAATGTCTTTGGGTCACATTTTGATCTTCTAGTTTTATTGATGATTTTGGAAAATCACAAGGAAAATGCCATTTTGACTGATCAATTGGACATTGATTTCTTTCAAAGTTCAGACACTCATGTTCCTCATCAATAATCTCTTGACCCCCAATTCCTCCTCCAGAATGAAGATCTTCATTACAGCATAAAAAGACACTTTCCTAAACACTTGATCCATTCTCATCTAATCCTCTATTCTCTACTACAGAGTCACTATCACAAATGACAACTTTTCTCTCTCTATCAGTCCTGCTTTTTGTGCCATTCCTACTGCTACCAAATATAGGATATTTCACTTGCTTTAACTGCCTATTGTCTCAAATTTTCCCAAGTTGATGCCTTTCTATACCAATCCCTCATTTTTGCCATTGTTGATTTTGAGCTATCTCATCCTCAATGTTTGTTATACATATCCAAGTGATCCTCAAACTTCACATTGTAAATAGTATTTTGATTGATCAGTCGAACATCTATTTCTCTCTATTCCTGGACATTTATTCCCCTCTTCTGTTCTTATGTGTCAAAGTTTCTCCTCTAGAATGAAGGTCTTCATTAAAGTTTAATGATACACCTCTTTGAGCATATAACATGACTTCATCTGATCCTCTAAATTTTATATTCAAACGACCTTATCTGAGCATTTAAAGTTTAACAATACACCTTCTCTGAGCATTTTCTTGGATATACGTACAATGAGTGTAGTACTTCATTTAATGCAATATTAAAACACATTTAAATTTTACCTTTAAATTCCTATCGGCTTATCCTTGAACCCCCTATGGGTGCAAGTGCTAGTATTATAATGGATCCACATATATGTTCTTTAGAATAATATACTGCATTCAAAACATTAAGTCAACTTTTATAAGGTTTTCCTTATGAAAGATTGGGCCAGATCCTACAAACGTTTCCATTTTCATCAGACAACATTTTTCTTTCGAAAGATGAGTAGTCTCGATATAAAGCCGAAGAGAGAGTAAATATTTCTACTTATTCGTACTCCGCAATTACAAACACAATTTTTTTTCAAAAATACAACACACATTATATTGCAAAAAGTCTAAAAAAATAAAAAACATGCAACAGTGAACTATGAAGTGGCATTGATATAGAGTGAAACTGTTTTTTCCTTGCAAATCTATAACTCAATTATGGGACAACAATGCGCACAAAAAACAGTGAACTGAAGTGCAACGTGAGTTGAAGAGAACTGCAACATGAGTTAAGTGTATAAAGGAACAATGAACTGATGTTATGGTGTATGCAAGGTATTGATGTCATAGTGCAATGTAGGGGTTGAATAGCCACACCCATTTATTACAGCAATTTATTTAGCAAGTCTCTTACTTATAATTAAAGTTTTAGGGCTACATTATCAAATATGATGTCACATCAACATGTCTTTTGTTGAGGTGTCCAAAAAGGCCTTAAAAAAGTTAGACCAATTATCACGCACTAAGTCATGTTTTATCAATGCCTAATGCGGCATCACATGATTTGTTATTTTTTAGATCTAAGGAATACATTTCATTCAATTATAAGCAAGGGAGAGGGACCAGTAGTTGTTCAGGCTAACTTTGCACACAAGTAGCAATCACATGGAATATCATAGGACCTCCGTCTTTCTAGAAATGTGATTTGAAATATGATGCCACATCATCAACATGCCTTTTGTTGAGGTGTCCAAAAAGGCCTAAAGAGAGTTGGACCGATAATCATGCACTAAGTCATGTTTTATCAATGTCTAATGTGGCATCACATGATTTGTTAATTTTTAGATCTAAGGAATACATCTCCTAATTGAGTAAGGGAGAGGGACCAATAGTTGTTCAAGCTAACTTTGCATGCAAGTAGCAATCGCATGGAATATCATAGGACCTCTATCTTTCTAGGAATGTGATTTGGCCTCTTAACTATCTACAATTAGGGTTTGGAGGGGTGACTCATAAAGCAACTTGCCACATCAGCATGTTCAATTAGAGGTGTCCTAAAATTGAATTTTTAAAGATTCGACCAAAACTTAATTATGGTATCTCTAATAGTCGAACAAAAAACTATCACTTATTGTTAGAACAATATCAAATTCTTATTAAAATAACTTGTATGAAACCTGAATGATCTCAACCATAGTTTACATACTCGAAATTGGAGAGTACTCGGCAAGCCCAAAAATTTTGACTTGGGAAAAACTCAGCAAATACTCAACAAATACTCGGTAAATGTGTGTGGATATTTATGTATGTGTATACCCAGGACTGCACTGTACACACATACATATCTATAAACATAAACAAGATGCCAAGTTTGCATACATATACACACACGTACATGCCAAGTTTGTAGGTTTTTTGCAAGCTATGGTGATTACTCGATAATTTGACAGGAGAAAATCCATCTACATATTGCCCGCAAGTAAAAGCAGAAATTACTCGGCATGCAAATTTTTTGGAGATTACTCGTCTACTCGGGGAGTAATCGGAGAGTATGTAAACTATGATCTCAACACCTTTTGGTAACCATAAATCTTTGATACCTCTAACCTTATCCAACACAAATGAACCAATAGTTGAACACCAAAACTATTATTATTATGAAAACAACACATCATTATTTAAAATACAACTTATATTCAACTTTGAATGATCATAAAACCTTTTTGACAATCCTTCACATTTTATGGGAAAATACAAGGTATTTGTTGTAATCACCTTTTATATTCTTGATAGGACAAACTATTAATATGAAGTACTCCAATGCATATGCATTGTCACCCCATTAATTGTACATATAAGAATAGTATTTTCACTATGACAATAATACTTATTTAAATGAGCACCTTATTTTATATGAAACAAAAAAGTATTTATTTCACTTGTTAATGAATTTATTTATGTTTTTTTATATAACATTCATAGGTTTTCATGTGTTCAAGTATGGGTTCATCTTGTAACCATAAGTACCATGCCAACAATTGGACCACACTTAACTATTGGCCCCTCTCCCCTACTCATAATCAACACTAACAACTTTAAAGTCGCAACTAATAGTGCTATATTATTAAAAACATTGGACATTAAATCAACAAATGTTATCACAACTATTGGAACATGCTCAATTATTGGGTCCTTTCTCCTATATGTGTGTGTTTATCATAATTATATCTAAAGATGTCTACAATGATAGTAGGAGAAAAGCATTTAATGCTGTGATAGTGAAAGAAAAACTCTCATCTTTTATCCTAAATTTTGCAATCACTTACACATCAAAATATTGAAATTTAATAATAAATGTTAAAATAAATAAATAACTTTTTATTTAAAAATATAAATAAAATTTATAATATATTTTTAGAAAGATTTAACATAAATAAACTAAAATCTTTGAGTGTCTTTCACATAATATTTTATATAAATTTATCTAAAATAAATAATTTAATTACATATACATATATAAAAGAGATTCTACTCCCTTACATCTACATAAACAAATATATATACACACAGTGAACAAATTCTCTTATGTATATATAAGAGAGATTTTAAAAGATTCATTAAACGAACTCGAATTCAAAATTTCCACAAGGTACAAGTTCATTCCAGGGATTTGAGAGTGTGTCCACGAGAGCTTGGAGTGCAAGTACAATGTTCAGTTCAAAGGGCCTAATGCAAAATTTGAGCCTCCTTAGGAAATTCTTATTTTATTACCACACTAACACATGTGTATGCTTTTGTTTTTGAGTGGGGAAAGACTTGTTTCTCCATTTGCAAGACTAAGTTGGATTTTTTGGGAGAAGCTAGGAGAGAGGGGCTAATAGTCGTACAGGCTAACTTTGCGAGCATGTAGTGGTTGCATGAAATATCATTGGACCTCTATTTTTTAAGAAATGCGAATTGGCCTCTTACCTATCAACAACTAAGGTTTGGAGGTGTGACTCATCACGCAACTAGCCACATTAGCATGTTTAGTGAAAACTGTCCAAATTTTGAATTTTAAAGGTTCGACCAAAACTTAATCATAGTATCCCAAATAGTCAAACAAAAAAATATCATGTTTTGTTAGTAGAATATCATATTTTCATTTAAAATATAACTTATATGCAACCTAAATGGACCAAATACCTATTGGTAATCATAAATCTTTGTTATCTCTAACTTTTATATCCAACACAAATGGACCAATAGTTGAACACAAAAAAAAAAATTGTATTTTATAAAATACAACAGTACAACTTATATCCAACACAAATGGACCAATAGCTGAACACTAAAACTTTTTGACAATCCTTCACATTTCATGACAAAATACAAGATATTTATTGTGCTCACCTTTTATACTTGTGATAGGACAAACTATTAATATGAAAATACTTCAATGCATATGCATTGCTATCCAAATAGTTGTACACATAAAAATAATATTTTTTCACTATGATTAAAATACTTTTTTAAATGAGCATCTTATTTTATAAATGACACACTTATAGTGGATAGTTATGATATTTTATTTGAAACAATAAATTATTTATTTCACTTGTTAATGAATGTATTTATGTTTTTTTATATAATATTCATAGGTTCCCATGTGTTCAAATATAGGTCCATCTTGACAAACCTTTCGTCATTTTTTCGTTTACATGTGAACTAATTATTTATAATATATAGTATAAATATCTGACATGCATAAATAGTGACCCCTCTCCCCTATTATTTTATCATTTCTATTACCCAATATTTGCATTTGGAAAGTTTTAGGATGACAACAACTACATAGTAAAATATTTTTTATGAAGGAAAAAAACATTGAAATAAAGGATTTGCAATTAGTACATGAAATTTCTTAGTAACTTTTTATATAAGATTTTTTATCATTTTTATATGAAGTTATTCAATGAAAGTGAACAAGCACAAAGCTACCACGGCCTTAAAAACCTCGCATCTTTTAATCCAAACTAAAGAAATAACGCCTACCACTCAAAAATTCTAACAATCCATTGATCGTAACAACACCTACAAACTCCCTTTTTAACCACTACATTAATACCTCATAATTATTATACATCCTTAAATAGTACTACTAAACAACCCTCATCCAAACCAAACATTAAAGACAAAAACCATTCCATATCGCATAATAGAGCTAAAATAACTCAAACCTTTACAACCAATCACATTCTTATAAATACCCTTTAAAATATATTTTGTTAAAAAAACTGCATCTTTGCCCTCAAAACATAAATAAATAAACCCTCGTATTTCACTCTCATAGAATAATTCGCTAAAAGATACACAGATTGTTGACCCGCGTAAGCTTGAAAAACGACAATTCGTGCCTGTTAACAGAGACAAAAAAATAGCCCACTCAGATATACACTCGCGGGCTGGGATGGATTGCAGTAGAAGAGAAGCATTTTACCGTCGAGGAGACCAGCAGACTAAATTGTACACAGGAAGGCTGGGGGTGCCTTAATTTTACTACGGCAATTTAATTTAATCTGACTAAATTTTAGATATTAGTGTCCACTAATTGCAAGAAATATAACTTATTCAGGCCTTAATGTGCCTCAATTTATTCTCAAATGAAATGAATACGCAGAATGTAATCTTTGGTAGTCATGACAAATACTGAGAATGCGTTATGACAGATGAATGGCATGAATAATTTGAGGAAAAGTGGATGACTTTGTTAAGACACGGAAAAGCTTCATAGCCTAAGCAAGGATCTATTAAAATCCTTACCTGTGCAGCAATGCCCTTCCAGAGTTCTTACTTTTAGCACCACCACCACAACGCTAACAGCACCGATAAAATGTCGAAATTGTAGCCCTTTCTGTGTTAAGTTCTGTAGGAAGAAGCAAAAAAACCCAAATTCAAAATTAAAATTATACACAAATTTAGAAATAAATATTGAAATTAAAAATAAAAACTGTTAAGACCCCAAATAAATAGAAAATCAGCAAAAAGAAATGAATGCCCGTCACATGCACTAACCTCAAAAACAAAATCCTCGAGAGTGGGCCTCTTTGAAAATGGGCTGGAAAGCGACACGGACTTCAAACGCAAAATTCTTCCAACGCCACTGGTAAAAGCATTTGAACCAACGCGTTATAACGAAAGCTTTGGCATTAAAACAGCGCACAATGAACCAACCTGAATAATGAAATAGAAATCTCCTTGACATTGTTTGTTTGCTTGCTGTACTTATTATTATTACCAGTCTCATCCAGAAGGAAGGCCGCTTGAAAATAGCGACGGAAATAGGTAAATGGGGTATCAATGCAGAGGCTACTTTACCTGGCTTGCAAAACCCCGAAAGCCGAGGTAGCTAGAACTCAAGAAACCTGCAAGCTCTACCTGGCGCTTCTTACGGAGATTAATGATCCCAACTAGTATTTACCAACCCCGAAAGCCGAGGTAAAACACAAGAAAACCTGCAAGCTCTAGCTGGCACTTCTTACGAATATTAATGATCCTCCGCGTTTCCCAATGCATTAAATGCTATGCCTCCTAGTCTTTGTGGATGGCTTCAGAGCGAATCGACGATTTTTAATTTTTGTAATATTTCCTTAGAAAATTAAAGAGCAGTTCATTAAAACGCATCATATATGGGTAGGTAGGTGTGGCGCTCAAGCGGGGCTGTTTTTAAGCTTCATTTTCTTAATATAAGTATTTCTGTCTTTGGAATATAATGGAAAAGAATTAAAAAAATTAAAATAGAGAAGGAATCTGCCAAACTCTATAGATAGGGCATAAGTATTTGTTCTCCTAGAGATTCTACATATGCTAGTATTAGAAATAATGCTTATTCTTATGTTTAAAAAACCTAGATCAATATGAAACCATTTTAAAATAGTAATAATAAAATTAATCATGGTGGAATAAATAGAAAGAATACAAAAAGAATCTACACACTAATAAAAAACACAACAATAAGAATTACAAGAGATGTATTGTAATTAGCATTCGCAAAATCACTAAAATGTCTGCTTATGTCCAAATATGGCCATTCTAATTAGAAGTTGCTTTAGCCAAAAAATCAATTTGATTTTCTTCCCTTCTAGTATGGTTCCACTTAATATCATTGAAATAGTGAATGTGGATGTTGATGTTTTTCTTACATTCATTCAACTACCATTGTTTAAAGGGAGAGGACTTTCTTTTGAAATGATCAACCAAGATTTTATTCATATTTTAAAATAATATTAGTCAAATTTCTTTGCTTGGCATGTAAAAGAGCTTGGTCATGGCCTTCACAAAATTATTAGAACCAGCACTAAGACTTCTTGCAAACTAGAACTTGACTCTACCATTATGTTCACCATAAACACCTTTCATGCTAGCATTTCCAAATTATCTTTTGAATCACCATCGACATTATTTTTAACCAAGCACCAAGGAGGGCATTCTCAATGAGTAAGTTGATAATCTTGAGGGTTGTTATTGAAAGAGGCAAAAGAGGGAGAAGCTATAAGAATACCAAGTCTGATTAGAACTCTAAATTCTCATTAAGAACTTGGTTGATAATATTGAATCCAAACTTGAAAATTTTCTTTTAGATTGGCCATTATTTTACCCTAAACCTAACTTATATGTCTTATTATACCATTAAAAATCCTTTAATTTCATTTCGGCCAAATATTACAATAGATCAAGCTACAATTGATATCATGTAAAAGATTAAGGGATTTTAGCTTCAAAAAAGGTCATGATTGATTAATACGAAAGACTTGGATAAAATCAAATTATTCCATAATTTTTTTAGCAAATCAAACTATAAATGGTGAAGAAAAGTGCCAAAGGGGCAAGCTAAAAGATGTCTATCAAACTCCATCTTTAAGAAAAATAGTATGTGTTCGAACCAACAACCCTTATTTTATGAAGATTATCATGATGAAGAAACCTATCTAAATTTGCAATCCAAAGGAAAGCATAAACCATTGGGCGACATTTAGGATGCCAAACTCTTTTGTAAAGATTAGAATTCTTAACTTCCAAGTTATCTTCCAAAATATCTTTATAACCAGCTTGCACAATGTAAATCTTAGAGCCTTTCAAACCCTATCTAAGAAAATACAAATGTTTACCTGAAGAGAACTTTTGAGATACTAAAATATGAGCTAAACAATCAATGAGGAGAGGGGATGGTTGACCTAGTCAAAGATATTTAGGTTTCCATTTCTAAATCTTCACACCATCTTGCATGACTACATATTGAAAATTAGAAACGTAAATCTAGCCAACTTTAAATTATTATTTTTAACTTTAGGAGATTAGAGAATTATACTCTAAGAGGGCTATGTTGGTCTCATGCATCATTCAAAAAAGAGCAAGGTCTCCAAAAAGGTAAAATATTTAATCAAACTACTATTGAGTTTTATAATTTTTTATATTTGAGGACCTCTACCAAGGGTTGGGATCCTAGGGATGAGAATATGTTCCTCCATATTCAAGTACTTTGACCTTAAGAATTGTCCTTCATAAGGATTGTTTCTCCATACACCATCTCCAATGTAATTTGATTGTTAGAGATACATTATTAAGGAGGGAAGATCTCATACCTAAACCATTTTTCTTTAGGATGACAAGTGTTATCTCAATTAATCAAATGACATTTATTTTATGTGAATTTATTTCCCAAAGAAAAATTCTTGTTTTATGATCTAAATCATGAAGGAAGCTTTTTGAACCTGCAAGATCCATAAATCTATAAATTGTGAAAGTTAGAATCATAGATTTAAGAAGTATTATACAACTAATCAAATAGAGGTATTTGTGTGTCCAATGATTGGTACAACGCTAGAAATAATCTAACATAACATTCCAATCTTTTTTTCCTATGACAAATACAAATACCCAAATATTTAAAAGGAGAAACAACATGAAAATGAAGAATATTAGCAATTTGTTGTTGAAGATGAGGGTTACTATGGAAGAAGGAAACATGATTCTTTTGTTTATTCAAGAGTTATTTAATATCATATTTCATATTTATTGTTTTATTAAATTTTATATATTGAATGTGGATAAGATGTGTGTGTTATTGTTATTATTTTAAAATGATTTAGAATATTTTATTAAACAAATATTAATTTAGTGTTTTAATGAATATTTATTTAACATTTATTCTTATTTTTTAATTTTATAATATGTTAGTTTTTATTTAATTTTGGACTCATTTTTTAGAAATTTAATTTAATTGTATATTAATTAGTGTCACTTTCTTGTGTTAAGTTTGGCTAATAACTTGATGTTTATTTTATGGCTCCATGTGTTGCTTATTTAGATTTGTTGCTTTATAAGTGATCTCACATGGGTTTTAAATTAAGGAGAAAAGATAATTTAGAATCTTCACTTATTATGGTGGAGTTGCTATATTTTAGAAATTGAAATTATGCTATGAAAAATATAGGGGGCTAAAATTAATTAGCCAATACATAATAAAAAAACATGGAACATAGTTGTATATACTTTTTCCCTCTTTTTTAATTTTCCTCCAAATTTTATCTCTCAAATTCTACTTATTAATAAATACCTCTTTAATGATACATTTTTCTAATTTATATAATAATAGGGTGATCCCACAATACTGGTTTACAATTTTTTGCCAAACTGGACACTGATATTATTTTTTTTAACTAAATCTTCACTTTCGGACACATATAGCAACTAAACCGTGAGGAATTTGAAGATGATGCAAACTAGACTTTCATGAAATTTTTTCTATAGACTCTAAATATATTTTTTTCAAAAATTTTGGAATCAGATTGCACTTCTTTTTCCATCTCCCTCAAAAACTAGTTTTTTTTAGAAAACAACATTTTAAAAAAGTGACGCTCACCATATAACGCATAACTATTTTTCCATGAAGGATAAAATTCTAATTCTTTTGAATTTAGTTTTGTAACTCCGATATCTAGTGCTTCCACTTGGTTAGATAGTTTTTTATTGAATATTTTTTCTTTAATCAAGTTTCGAAGTCAAACCAATTACAATTTAGACATAGCGCAACCGTATAACACATAATATTTTTTTAATGTATCAAAATTAAATTTTTTTTGTTGGATCAAGGATTTCAATATCTTGTGCACTCATATTTTTCAAAAAAAATAATTGATAATATGTTATTTTTCCACATGTGTAGAATAGAGAGCTTGATTTTCGGTGAAAAACCTATGTTTAATAAAACTAAAAAAACAAATACATAATAAAACCAAAACATATTAAAATTATATTCGTTGGATAGCTCATTCTAAGGACTACCTGATTCTAGTTGGATTTGTGAAGTCTCCACCATTTTCATCTTCAAACCATTCAACTACAAAAATTGGATTTTTTGTGAACAAGGTCAAAAATCAGGGAAGGGGGGGGTTTGCTCGAACCAAGGGAGTTTGAGTGAACTCCCAGGGGTTCGAGTGAACTAGGGTTCATTCAAACCCCCTTCCATAAAGGGGTTTCCATTTGTGTTTTTTGGCCGATTGGTCCATACATGCTTTAAATGGGTTCACTCGAACCCTGGTTCGAGCAAACCCTCTTTTGGTTCGTTCGAACACCCAAAATGAAAAATTTTGGCATGGGATCATTTTTTACAAGTTTTCCTTCCTCATTCGAATTGTAAACCACTTTTTTGGGTTTACCCAATAGAAGTATAGTTTAAAATAAATAAATAAAATAAAGAAATCATGGGACCACTAGCTCCACAAAATACTCCTATTAAATTTGAGCAATGTTTATGAAATAAAATAGGCTAAGCACTACATGAGACCATGGTCTTAGCTTGTGTTAAGCCATTCACATTTACACACATTCTCATATATTCAACATTTATGAATTATTAGCCCACACATGCACCCTGTACATGTATTTATTCATTTCTTTGAAACTAGCACTAAGTTATATCATGGATCAATCATTAATGCTCAAAGCTGACCTATTTTTAAAAAATTTAAACTCCCACCCTTTCTTACTAGTTGTTATGAGCTAACTTGGTACATGTTTGCATGCCTTATTATTATGTTTTAGTATTTGAAGACATTCAATATGTAAGTGACTTTATAGGTGAATAAAGCACATTCACTTTAGGAACATTTAGATTTAAAATAATGTATTTACATAAAAATCATATAAATCCATTTGAATGTATGTGTATGTTGTTTTCAATCATTTGCTCAAAACAATAAAGTTAGTCCAAAAAAGGGGTTAACCAAGGAGAAGTTGACCCTAGTGAGCCAATAAGCTTCCATAAGGTTTTTGAAAATGCCACCTTGATAGATTTAGATATAGTGAAGGAAAAGTAAAAAAATCCTTGTTGCAGCATTGGATTAGTTCATCCATGTGTGGCTAGGTTCATTCCCATAGATCATATAAAGGTTGTAGTGCTTGAGCTTGAATCTAAGGGACTTAGATTCCAACCACATTGAATTTTGGGTTTATATGTAATCTAATATAATGAGGAAATCGAGGCTATAAATATATACCTATGAAAAATTATTTATGCACAACACCAACATTGGTTCTTTCTAATTTCCTCCCAAGGTGAAGCCCCCTAATTCATTGTATCTAATTTTGGAATTTTTTTGCATGTTTACTAAACCAACTCTAAAATTTAACCTAGATTAATTATTCTTAATTATTTACATTTATTTATTAGCATACATTATTTATATAAAATAATTTATTTCTTTATATTTTGGTGAACGTGAATATGCTTGTATGCCACCCTAAGGCTTGACCTTAGGGTTAATCATTTTCCATAAGGATTTCAGATCTAAATTTTTATGATTGATTATTATTTATGTTTAATCTAATTAGGGTTTGATTTCCCTATCATATTTATGCTTCATAGCTTTATTTTTACCCAAGGTTGTAGTTCATGTGACATGTATTTGTTTTGATGAACCTTACCTACCCTTACACCTCTAGGGTTTCATTTGTGGATCTAATTTTATCTCCTTGTTTCAAATTCTCTAGGGTTTCGATCCATCCTTGATTGCATAAGTTTAGCATACTTTGATTGGATTTTGAGAATACATGGGGATACACCTAATTGATTTGACCCTCACACCCCAAGATTATCCATCATGGATCCACATAGGCCATGTCCTCTTGTCAATTTACTTGTGTATAGATTTTTTATTTTGACATGTTCTTATCATTTGTGACACACAATCCTTCCATTCTTAATGAACTCAAATATTTTTATAAGATGGATGGGGATGTATTTTCTATAGACCTCGTGTGTCCCACTTGTGGGATAGGGCACAAAAATGAGTTTTGCAAGGTAAAAATTATTGAGAACCTTTGAATGAAGGTCCCTCATTCAAAGGTAAAATATTTTACCACATGTAAATAGGTTTCAAATGAAGCGAGGAAGGTTCATATGAATGACCTTTTTAATTTTTAGATATTGCAAATTCAAAAACCTTTATATTACCTTCATTTGAAGGTCGCCATGTTGCCCTTCACCTTTTGCTCAGTCTTTGAAAAAAATATTTTGAAATTTGGACCATCAAATAAAGTCAGCATGACATGAGATTTTCTAGGATCATAGCTCTTAGACTGAGCTTTCCAAAAATATAATTTGTAATATTTATTTTTTTTGATAGGTAAGAGGTGAGTTTTATATTAATGCAAAAAACTTAACCTACCTTGCACCAAGTGAGATCACAAAAGAGGGATCTCATCCCCAAGGTTACAAGATTACCTCTGATTTATACAACCATGCTCATATTGACAACTTTTTTGTCTACTAATAAATGGCACTGCAATTTGAAATCAACTAAGCCTAAGATGCAAAATTACAAATAGCATACTGCAACTTCAACCCAATTACACATGTGCACTACTGAGTATTGACACTGGTTTTGACTTGGGAACACAATTTATTTCTTAACTCCATTATCTTAAGGATAACTTTCTCTTCTTTTTTTATCTCTAAGTCAATCAAGGTCCCCCCCAGTCTTTTGTTCCTCGAGATCGGATTTTGGTTTTAGACAGAAGCTATTTATTGTTGCCTCCATCCCACTTTTGATTGCTATTTCGCTTTTTTTCCTTATTGTTTTCCATTCATTTACCTCATCACTAACAATAGAGTCCTTTGTGGCTTGAGAACCCTCATCCCCATCAAGATATTTTGTACATTCATTTCCATCAACATTATTAGTGCGGCAAGAATCATTCATAGGAGGAACTTTCTGATCGTGTTTTTCTTCTAGAGAAGGCTTGCCAAACTTCCCCAATTTTTTGTTGCATAATTTTTTCTTTGGAGAATCACCACTTTTGGGTGAATTTAAAACATAATAGTGCTTGGGGGAGGTATCCTTCTACCATGAGACTTCCCATTTTTCTTGAGATTTCATAGTTGGGCATTTTGCAACAATGTGTTCGATTTTGTAATATCTTCTACACCTAACTAATAAACCTTTGTAGTCCAGTGGTTGCAGCCAACTATTACCATTGACATTTAAGATGATTTCCGTCGGGAGGGATTTAGAGGTGTCCAAATCGACTAGAATCGTAGCAAAGGTTATGTAAATGAAATCACTTGGGTTTGCATTTGTGCATATGAAATTACCCAGAGAATTATCAATAGTTGCGAAACAAGATTCAAACCAATAGTGAAAGGGGAGATTTGGAAGGAGAACCTATATTAGCATAACAACAAATGACTATGTGGTCAGATCAAAGTTTAGATGCCATGATTTTAAAAGCAGTGTACTATCGCCCCACAACCATGTGTGATTGAGGATGATATTTTGTCTTGCTTGCTGTCAAAGACCACTATAAAAATCCTTTTTGCACTAGGATAAATTAAAAGATTATTTTCCATTAAAGGACCCCAAGATTTTGAAATCCTTTCATGCAATGTAGGAAGGATAGGCCAATTTTGACTAAACCTTCCAATTAACCCATTCCCAAAAAAAATTCCTCATTCTCACGCAATTCTTTCAACAAAATGGTATCAAATTTAAATTCCAATGGTTTATCCAGGCAATGAACTGACCTCCTATTGATTATACTTGAATGCCTTAATTTTTTTGTGTTCCCATGTGGAACAAATCCAAATTTAGGGTTTCCTAGAAGGGTGCCAAACTTGGAAGCATCCTTAGGCCGCCCAAAATTGCCTAGACCACACTTTTCCACATCCATGAAGGATGTTTTTGTGGCAGAAATGTCACCAGGGGGTGAGGTCAAGCTCTCCGTGCACACACCAAACCCACAGAAATCCTGCACTCAAATGTTTTCCCTAATCTATGTGGGAGAAGCGAAAACCCGTCAATCTACATCATACACAAATGCAACCCCAGATCTACCATCGCTCAATGATTTCACAACATAGATTTTACCATCACTTAGCAAGCCAACATTGAATCCTAAAGCCCTACCCTCACCATTAGCAAAAGTCCTCAAATTCAACAATGTTGAAGTTTTTGGTAGCAATGCAATTTCATTCTTGAGATTTGTGAAATCTATACTCTCAAATGGTTATAATTAATATTACTTATAATTTGTAATATATTTTAAATTAATATGCTTATTTTCTATTTTTTAGTGAACATAAATTTGTAATCAAACATAAAGGTATATGTTCAATGTATTTGGAAAAATATAAACAGTACATGCACTTCATATTGATGCCCTTATTTGGATGGATACATGGATGGCAATTTTGTGCTGCGTTGGCTGAGTTAGGGTGTTTGTGCCCTAGCTCGCTCTTTGTGTATGCGTGTTGGTGCAACATGGGGGGATTTTTCTATTCTTAGGGTGAAGATCTTAGCTATGGGTACCTCCATTTGCTGTGTCGACTTTTATTGGTGAGCAGTGGTGGGTGTTTGGCCCTTGCCGGTAGGTTTGGGCTAGAATTTGTTCAATAAGAGGTGGTGTTCGGGTATGGTGTTGTGCACAACTATCTGGTGAGGTGTTGTCAAATTACAGGTCATGTGTGGGGTTGAGACCGTTGGGTGGGGTGTGGATATTTGGTGTGTGGCGCGGATATCCTCCTCGGGCTATGTGTTGTCTTGCTTGGTTGTGGGGATTTTTTATTTAAAGCAGACACTTTTAAGTTTTGGAAGGCTGTGGGTGGAGCCGGTAGGATTTTGTGGTAACCATCGTGTGGGGGTCTTCATTTGTTCTCTCAATCTGGAGGCTTGCATGCCCATTTAGGGTCTCGTTTGGGGTTCATGTCTCGAGAGGAATCATTTGGGATTAGCCCCAAGATGGATTTTCGATTAGCCTTTGGATCAAAACCTTTGACATCAGGTGCAAAGGTTTTCAAAAATAATTTATTTGTGTTGGATCAAGAGATGAATGGTTTTGGGTTGTCTGGAGGATCTAAGATTACAAAGATTAATGGATGCTTGGAAAGATGTAAAGAGAGGCCAAAATTGGTTATCCTGATGGAGATGTTGGCTGATGATATTGAATATTATTTGAAGCACTCCTTTTATTGTAAGTTTATGGGTTTGAGAGTCTTATTGCAATTTCTGGAATCTTGGGCTCAGAGGACCTAGCTACCAGATGGGGAGATGGAGATTAGGCTCTTGGTGAATAACTACTTTATGGTTTCCTTTGATTGTATGGTTGATTGGAACAAGATTTTTGAGGGGGGTCCTTATTTCTATAACCAAGTAGGATTGTTTATGAAGCTGTGGCATGTGGGCTTCAATCCGACTGAAGAGCTCCCGAATAGGGTTCCATTTTGGGTTTGGCTATCATGGTTTCTAGTCGAATGTTGGTGAGAGGATGTTCTGAATTTGGTGGCTTCAATGCTTGCTAAACCTATTGGGTCTTCACAACAAACACAGTTTAAAAAGGTAATGACTTTTTCCCATATCTGTGTGGAAATTGATTTAAGCAAGCCATTTCCAGATTCTGTGGAAGTGAGTGTAGGATCATATACATGGGTGCAATAGTTATACTATGAAACTTTGCATTTTCGGTGTCGACTTTGTCACGAATATGGACATTTGCAGTGCAAGTTCCCTAGGGCTAAGTCAGTGGTGCCCCAGCCTTCCCAACCTCCTTGCAATCAACCTAGAGTTGATAAGGGGAAGGAGCCTATTTTGGGTGATGGTACTGGAGAGGATGGATTTATTTCTATCAAAGCTCACAATAGGAATTAGGGGTAGAAGAGGACCCTGGGGGAGTGACAAGATGATGATACTTTTAACAGGTTTGAGGTGTTGGATGATCTCAACCATCAAGAAGTGAATTTGGGTTTGATGAATTTGGATCAGGGAACTTTGGGTACAGGAAAGGATGGGCCTCCTTTGGAGACTATGTAGGTTGTACAAGATACAGGTGTTGGGCAGATGGACACGGATCAACAGTTGATTGTCCAGGTTGTGCCAGATCCTGTTATTGGAGTTTTGAAGAATGTGGGAGATGGTTCTCCTTTGCCCATAAAGGATGGTAAAAAAGTTGGAAAGAGCTCTTTCTCATCTTCTCACATGGGTATTCAGCAAAAGGAACCAAAGAAATGGGTTAGTGAGAAGAATCCCAAGGTGGGTAGAAAAAAGGATGTGGAAAAGATTAAATCAACTGGGGAAACTCTAGTGGAGTCAGGGGTAGTTAAGACCCTAGATTCACATTTATTGTGTCCCCAAAAATGATTGTTTTATCTTGGAATGTTAAGGGCTTGAACAGTGGCCCTCGACAAAAAGTTGTTCATGATTTGGTTAGGAATCAATCTCTGAATGCTCTTTTTTCTTCAGGAAACTAAATTATCTATGGAGAATATGTTGAATATGGTACCTAATTTATGGAAGTATGGCGAGTGTCAGTGTGTTGGAGCTCATGATGCGTTTGGGGGGGGTGGCGTGCTTATGGAACCCCCAAAGGATTTTCTCTCTCTGGTGGATGTCTTCTAGATCTTCTATTTCCCTGGTGGCCTCATGCTTTGTGATAGGAGAGAGTATTCTACTCTCTAATGTGTATGCACTTGTTGAGTACCAGGGTAAGCAGCTTCTATGGTCCAATCTTTGATTTGTTCGCAGCCTGGCTCCTTTTCATCTATGGGTTTTGGCTGGGGATTTCAACGCTATTGTGGAGTTGTTTGAGAAAAGGGGTGGAATAGCTAGGTTGGAGCCTTCTGTGTTGCTTCTCAGGGATAACATTTCAAATTTAAATCTTATTGATGTTTAGCCCAGTAATGGTTGTTTTATTTGGAATAATAGGAGGATCGATGAGGACTGTGTTACTAAGAGGCTAGATTGGTTCTTCATTTCTTGTTATTGGGTTGGAGACATGTGGTCTACTTCCTCTGAAATTTTGGATTGGAGGGGTTCAGACCACTGGCCTATCAAGCTTAGTATCATCTTTGCTCAAGCACCTTGATCTCCTTCTTTCAATTTTTAGCTTATGTGGTTACGAGATTCTACTCTTTTTGACCAAGTGGTTGTGTGGTGGAGGATAGGTAGACTTGCTTTTGGTACAACAATGTATACTTTTTCCAAGCTTCTTCAGTTTGTCAAGAATCAACTTGAAAGGTGGAATCGATGATGTTTTGGTAATATTTTTCAGGAAGAGTTAAATAATATTATGAGATTAATTCGGGAGAATGGGGTTTATGAGGATCTTTTGAAAAAAGAGGCCAGGACTCTGAAGGTGGTGGAGGAATGCGAATTATGAGAAGTGTATTGGAAGCAAAAGGAACAGGTTGAATGGCTACAGGAAGGGGACAAAAACACTGCCTTTTTCTTTAATTCTATGAAGGCTAGGAGGCATGGTAATTCCATTTATGTTCTAGTTAATGACAGGGGGATCGTCTTGTCTCATTTCAGGAGATTGCAACTAAAGCATCATAGTATTTTGCTGCTCTATTTAGAGAGGATTCACAAGGGGTTCGGCTGAGGAGGAACAAGTTCTTTCTCGTATCCCTCAGTTGGTTTCCAGGGAGGCGAATGAGTATTTGACGAGGGAGATTTCTCTAGAGGAGCTAGAGGAGATTGTGTTTCAGATTAAGAAAGGAAAAGCTCCTGACCCGAATGGTTTCCCAATAGAGTTTTTTCAAGAATTATGGGATATCATAAAGTTGGATCTTCTGGCATTTGTTCAAGAGTCCCAAAGGAACAAGCAGATGTTATGTGCTCTTAATTCCACCTTCATTTCTCTCATTCCCAAATGTGAAGGGGCGGATAGGCTAACTCAGTTTAGACCTATCTTCCTTTGCAATGTGGCATATAAAATTATTTTAAAGTTAATGGCTGAGAGGTTGAAGAAGTGGCTTAGAGTGCTGATTTTGAAGGAACAAAGTGGATTTGTTATAGGTTGATAGATTTTTGATGGGGTTGTTATTGCTATGGAGACCATCCACTCCATGGCCAATTTCCATGAGAAGTTAATGTTCATTAAGCTGGATATGGCTAAGGCCTATGACAGGGTTAGATGGTCCTTCTTGTAGAAGATCCTCATTGCTTTTGGATTTTGTGGCGAGTGGATCCAATGGGTCATGAGTTGTGTTACGTTAGTATCCTTCTCTATCCTGATAAATGGAGATCATTCTGAACTTTTTGGAGCCTCTAGGGGTTTACGCCAAGGGGACCCTCTTTCCTCGTACTTATTTTTGCTTCTTGCTGAAGGTCTTGGTCATTTGTTGAAAATAAATGTTGGCTTAGGCATCATTCAGGGTTGGTGTTGGGGTGGAGATTTGCCTCTGTAGTCTCATTTGTAGTTTGTTGATGATACTGCCTTGATGGGATGGCTATTGTCAAGGAAGCTACTTTTTTGAGGCAATTGTTGGGCATTTATCTTGTGGCATCAACACAATTGATTAATGAGGATAAATCATCCATCTTTTTCTTCAATATGCCTAC